>JBAMHW010000016.1:6134735-6146872 GCA_037177495.1 Rhadinocentrus ornatus | reverse complement strand
ACCGCTTGAAGCACTTCTGGTTGAGATGCAACCTGTATTTCGCTGCCTTGTACCTGTGACATGCGCAATGACAATAAGGTTGAATCTGAATCTGAATCTGAAGTAATCCAAGGAATGAGAAAAGCAATTCTAGGAAAGAGTAAAGTAGTCCTAGGATTGAGTAAAGCAATCTGAGGAATAAGAAAAGTAGTCATAGGATTAGGAAAAGTAATCCTAAGAATCAGTAATGTAGTCCTAGGAATCAGCAAAGTAGACCTAGGAATGAGTGAAGCAGTCATAGTATCAAGTAAAGTATTCCTTGGGATAAGAAAAGTAATTCTAGGAATGAGTAAAGCAGTCATAGGAATGACTAAAGCAATCTGAAGAATAAGAAAAGTAGTCCTAGGAATAAGAAAAGTAATCATAGGAATGTGTGATGTAGTCATAGGAATGAGTAAAGTAATCCTAGGAATGAGTAAAGTAATCTGAGGAATGAGTAACGTTATCTAAGGAATGAGTAAGGTAAACCTAGGAGTGAGTAAAGTAATCCTAGGAGTAAGCAAAGTAGTCCTAGGAATGAGAAAAAAAGTCCTAGGAATGAGAAAAGTAGTGGTAGGGATGAGTAATTTAGTCCAAGGAATGATAAAAGTAATCCTAAATAAAGTAATCTGAGGAATAAGTAAAGTAATCCTAGCAATGAGAAAGGTAATCCTAAAAATGAGTACAGTAGTCCTAGGAATGAGTAAAGCAGTCATAGAAACGAGTACAGTAATCCTTAGAATGAGTAAAGTAGTCCTAGGAAGGAGAAAAAGTCCTAGGAATGAGAAAAGAAGTCCTAACAATGAGAAAAGTAGTGCTAGAAATGAGTAAAGTAATCCCAGGAAAGAGAAAAGTAGTCCAATTTCTAGGAATGATTAAATTAATCCTAGGAATGAGTACAGTAGTCCTAGGAACGTGTAAAGTAATCCTAGGAATGAGACAAGAAATCTTAGGAATGATTAAAGTAATACTAGGAATAAGTGAAGAAGTCCTAGGAATGAGGAAAAAAAGTCCTAGGAATGAGTACAGAAGTCCAAGGAATGAGTAAAGCAGTCCTAGGAATGAGTAAAGTAATCCTAGGAATGAGACGAGAAATCATAGGAATGAGAAACGTATGCCTAGGAATGCGTAAAGTAGTCATAGGAATAAGAAAAGTAGTGCTAGAAATGAGTAAAGTAATCCAAGAAATGAGAAAAGTAGTCCTAGAAATGAGTACAGTAATCCTAGGAATGAGTAAAGTAGTCCCAGGAATGAGAAAAAGTCCTAGGAATGAGAAAAGAAGTACGGACAATGAGAAAAGTAGTGCTAGAAATGAGTAAAGTAATCCCAGGAAGGAGAAAGGTATTCCAATTAATGAGTAAAAAAATCCTAGCAATGAGTAAAGTAGTCCTAGGAAAAAGAAAAGTAATCATAGGAATGAGTAAGCAATCCTAGGAATGAGTAAAGCAACCTGAGGAATGAGTACAGTAATTCCAGGAATGAGAAAAGTAATCTTAGCAATGCGTACAGTATTCATAGGAATGAGTAAAGCAATCCTAGGAATGAGTAAAGTAATTCTAGGATTAAGAAAAATAATCAAAGGAATGAGTAATGTAGTCCTAGGAATGAGTATAGTAATCTGAGGAATGAGTAAAGAAATCCTAGGAATGAGAAAAGAAGTCCCAGGAGTGAGAAAAGTAGTGGTAGAAATGAGTAAAGTAATCCTAGCAATGAGTAAAGTAATCCTGGGAATGAGAAACGTATTCTTAGGAATACGTAAAGTAGTCATACAAGTGAGTAAAATAGTCCTAGGAATGAGAAAAGTAGTGCTAGGGATGAGTAAAGTATTCCTAGGAATGAGAAAAGTAATCCTAGCAATTAGTAAGGTAGACCAAGGAATGAGTAAAGCAGTCCTAGGAATGAGTACAGTAATCCTAGGAATGAGTAAAGTAGTCCTAGGAAATAGAAAAAGTCCTAGGAATGAGAAAAGAAGTCCTAACAACGAGAAAAGTAGTGCTAGAAATTGTCATGGGGGTGGTTGGTTGGGCTGGAGATTGCCGTGGAATTGACTCCTTTCAGGTGGATTGCTGTCAGCTGCAGGAGGTGTGGGGAACTGTTTGTATTCTCTCTCCACCACACCTGTCTTGCATCCACAATCAAGAGGCTGGGCATATCAAGCTGCAGGCTGCAGGCCTTCCTTGCCAGATCGTCTGCTCTACTAGGCCTGAGACTGCTCCCGAAAACCTTCTGCCAGCCTCTTCGTCTACCTAGCCTGCCTGATCCCAGCGGTCTCCACCAGCTTCTGCTTGCTCGTCGTTTACCTGGCCTGTCTGATCTTCAGCAGTATTCCCTGGATTCTGCCTGCTTCTCTGCTGCCCTGCCTGCTCCCCCCACCCAGTACGGAGACCCCTTGGATTTCCCTGCCTGTACTCCCCAGTCCTGGATCCCGCACAACCGCAAACCACAGTCACCGCGCGGAGAAGACCTGCCTCGTCTGTGCTGCCGTAACTGCCAATAAAAGATAATATAACATCACATTCTTAATCACTGTGGTCTGCGTCTGCTCCTTGGGTCAATCCCCTGTCCGCCGACATGACACAAAATAACCAGGTCCGTTGTTCATTGCACATAAAGAAATACCCCCCACACAGAAATTCCCGCCCCGTCACAGAAGAAGTTTCTCGTGGAGGATGAATTGACCGGACCAAAATGAAAATTTTTCCTGTTCTTGTGGCCTTGTGAAGTTCTCCCTTCTCATGGATTATGTGGATTTCTCCGCTCTATCACCTCACCTTAAGCCTCGATCATTTACATGTTGCAGAAACCCTGCAGCTGAATGTCTTCTCCAACAGGGCATGCCCCAAAACTACACAGCTCGCCACTTTTCCCATATCATTGTGAAAATACCTGCTTCTGTCTGGTTACACAAGTAAAGATTTGATAGCATCCAGCCATCCAGCAGAGGTTTACTTTAATGACTGGGTTTATGTTTTAGGAAAAATTCAACAGTAAAAAATCCCATCTTCCAGTTTTCCACGTGGCCTAAAGCCTGCATTTTCTTCTGCTGGCCAATAAACAGATGACTGACTGGAAAAGTTTATCTCTTAAGATTCACTTTTTACTTTCTGGAACAAGTTGTCATTAACAGTCACGCAGCAAAGATAAGTTACACTTACTAAATAATACACATTCTTTGTTGCTGACGTGAAAAGTCCAAATGAATAAAAAGTTAAAAATACTAAAAAATTACCATGAGTCACAGCTCTAAAAATAAGTCAGACTTCCTTCACTACTTCTTTAAAAGTAGGAACATCCAGAAAAATATTTGGAAAAAGTTACCCACTACAAATTGGACAAACAGTAACAGCAATCCAAGAGTCAAATAAATGTGTTTGTCGTGGACAAACCCAGGTGGGATAACGTGCAATGCTCCTTTTAGGCCGACAGAAAACAGGTTCATTCTGGGTCACTGGTCTCAGAGGCGTACAGGTGTGATGGTGTCTAAATCCAAGAGGAACTCCACCGCCAAACAGCTGGCTGACTGGATGCAGCTGTGATCGAGTCCAGAGGGACGCAGCGGGAGGATGATAGGAAGGAAGAGGAGGAGGAGGAAGGAGGAGCAGCAGGAATAAACTCTGGAAATATGTCCAGAGGAAGAAGGATCTGTGTGTGTATAACAGTCCTCTAGAATGAAAAAACTCGTCAGTTTTCTGTTGGTGATTTGCTGAATATGTCTCTGCTTACTTGCCAGACAGACTCTGATTTAAGTCTGCTATTACATTTCAAATACTGTCCCTTGATTATGTGCTGCTCAACAATTCCAGAAAAAACGTTTTTTGCAAACATCTTAACACTGTAAACATTCACTCTAGATGTTAAGCCTCTCTTTGAATAAAAGTTACATAAGAAAGTTACAAAACATGTACTAAATGGGATAATTAAGTATTATCTGTCCAGTCTATATAACAGATGCAATGAAATTAGGGAATTCTTTATGACTGGGTATGTTGGATCCAGCCCTCACCAACTCCATTACTGTGTGGTATGCTAGCTACACAGCCGCAGGTCTGCAATGAGTGGTGAGGTCAGACAAACACATTATTGGGCTAGAACCTCCGCAGTTTGACTCGTTATATACCAGCAGACTCAGGAAGAAGGCCTTCAGAATCAGCTCGAACACAACTTGTATCCAAGAGCAGTGCCCTCTATCCACCCCTCAACCCCTTTAATCAGAACCTCTGCAGCTTTTATATGGTTGGGGTCTCTGGTAGTCACATTCTGTACTGTAAACTATGGACAGGCACGCTAACGCACACACAAACGCATACTGGTAGCAACGTGCACTTATTTGCACTATTCATTTTTAACTCAGATATTGCAGTCCTTCTACATATTCTTTTTAGGTTTTTACACATGTTAATATTTTATTCCTGATTCGGATATTTTATTCTATATCTATCGTATTTATATTTTTCTTATATGAACCTAATATTTTGACTATTGAATTTATTAATATTTCTCTGTGATTCGAGGTGGGTATTTCCTTTTACTGCATGTGCCACAACTTTTTTTTCAACAAACAAAAGTGACCTTGAGCTGGCAAGTAAACTTGTTTTGCTAAACTGAGGAAACTTAAGGAATTTCGCAATTCTACCAGCTCTTTCTAAATCACAAATTATGAATCAAAACCAGTCATTTAAAAACCCACCTACAGTTGCCACTAGGCATGTCGCAATAAGCAATAAGTCAATTAATTGCACGGTAAGAAAAAATTAGCACGATAAGTTTGCCGGCCGCAATCTTACTTTACCATAGACGGTGTATGACAACAGGTTTCACTATGGAGTATCTCAACTGAACGCTCTAGTTTCTTGCGAAGTGATCTCTCTGGTCTAGTGTCATACTAGACAGCGGCATGTTGCATAGATGCGAGCACTTTCTCATTTATTGTATCGCTGCTCCCCACGTGTAGGCAGAACACACACATGTAGCCTACGTCAGTACAAAGCCCCACTTCCTGGTCTACCGTAATATGCAGGCACACTACACAAATAGAGTCAGCCAGTATATTACCGTATATGACAAAATACACATCAAGAGCAATCCCGGCTAATCGAGAGGTTCCGGAGAATTCCAGTGCGGTTCACTCACTGCTCATAGATCAGTCTGACATGCAGTGATGAGGGGAGATATTTCAGCTTCATAAACAGCAACGATGCGCAGTATATGTTTGTCTAGTTTTTTTTTTAATACAATGGTACTGGCAGTTTTGCCAGATTTTCCTGTCTGAGCCCCATGTTTAATATTTTTTATATATTTTTTGAAGGGCAATTTTGTTTACAAATCAAATACTTTATTATCCATCATACTCAAAAATTGTTTTTAGTTGTGTTTGGTTTTCATTCATTGTTAATGAAACTGAGAGTCCATTCTATTTATTGTATTTGTTTTGTTATTTAAAATTTCTTCCAGTTCCAGTGTAAAATGTTCTTTAGAAACTAAGGTTCATTGATCTTTGAAAGGGTGTACTTGCATTTTTATGGCATTATCATTATATTAGTTGAATATGGTCTCAAAATTGTAACATTATCGCTATGCGTAATAATTTCTGAGAAAGTTCATCACACAGCAAAATTTGTTATCGCGACAGGCCTAGTTGCCACTACATCTACTTGTGCAATGCCATTAGATAATTTCTATGGACAAAAATGCTTTTTATGCTGAATGGTGGTGCACTTATACATATATATATATGAATTTTCTACTAATTTTTGCTGCTAAAAATATAACAGTACGTAATAGCATTATATAACATTTTTTGCACTCTGCCCAGTCCTACTGACTGTACTTATATACTTTATTATGCAGACATGTGATCAAAACATCCGCAAATATTTTCCTATATCTGTTGTCACACAAGCTGTAATTCAGCCAATAATTTATTTTACATAAACACACCGGCTTGAATCATGACTTTCAAGCAAACCAACTAAAAGTTAAAAGGGTAACTTTCTTGCAAAGATTAACTTAAAATTTATGTATCTAAACTTTTGTTCTGCTCTGACTGACATCTCATTCATTTGTGATGTATCCTGTTACCAATGTCTCCACAGGGATCATTAATGTTTCATCTGATGCATTACGTGTAAACTCTGCCAACCTCATCTTGGTCTATCTGCCTTCACCTCTCTTTATGAAAAACATCCTATCATGAAATTTCTTCCCTTCTTTCTCTTCATGCACTCTCATCTTTTGCACCTCTTTCCCTTCTCTTCATCTTTCAACCCGTCTCCGGGGGGGTGCATGTTAGGACAATTTGGTTAATTAAGAAAAGACATCCACCCTGACAGGAGATCACAAAGCAACAAAAGCTTTGACAAGAGCTGAAAATCATCATCTTCTCTCACTCACACCCACAAAAAAGCCCCCTGCACATACAATGTGTTGACAAGGCTGGCTAGACAAGAGTCTAACAGCTTGTCATGTCCAGGCCAATGCCTTCAGCTTCAGCATGATTTCCTCCACACCCACTGTGACCTGCAAAGAACCAGGCTTCTGCTCTACCAAACAGAAGGCCTTTAAAAAAAAAACTTTGGCCACAACAGATTCACAAGTGAAGGAGAAGAAGCAACAAATGAAGGCTTGAGTTTTCTCTGTTAATATTACACACTGGCAGGGATCATACAGAGCTGTCAAAATGTACCTGGTTTTCCTTTTTATAGAAAGGTTCTCTAAATCATCAAGGGTTGGAGTTATAAAACCTTTAAACTAGGGCTGGACAATAATTCAATATCAATATATATCGCAAAATACTTTTATTCAATAACGGTAATATGAGTTTTGAACAAATTTCTGATATTTCGATAAACATAGTGTAAGATTACAGCGTTTCACTGACTGCCGTTGAAGCCAAACAGAAACAGCTGCAACACATTGGCTACGTAAGTGAAGACGTACACCACAGACACAGAGCCTGACCAATGAGCCCCGACCAAGCCCAACAGCAGTAAAAAAATTAAAAAAATAAATAAATAAAAGCCCAGCAGCAGTTGGCTCTGCTCAGCGCGAAGTAGAAGGCTAGGCTAAGTGCTCATGTGTGTAATGCAAACGTGACTGAACAAGCTTCTACAAGCGAAGAGAAAGCAGACGAAGTTGTTGATAAGAGAGGAAATACTAACTCTTTGGTACGGAAGTGGTTTGGCTCAGTGTCGCCAACTTAGTGACTTTATCCTGTTCGTTTTCACTCCCCTCTAGCGACTTCTTTTTTTTGTTGTTTGTTTGGGGTTTTTTTTAAGCGACTAACTACAGATCTAGCGACTTTTTTTGTTATTATTGGAGACTTTTGGGGACTGACGCCATTTTTGGCAGTTTTTCTGAGGTTTTTATTTTGTTTATATCGATATCGGAATTATATCGACCGAAATTAAGAAATATTTCGTGATACAAGTTTTGGCCATATCGTCCAACCCTACTTTAAACTAATTTGATAATCTAAAATGTCAAAGACCAACATGCTTACAACTGTCCAACTTAAGAATATTTGTATCCTTTATATCAAACATGAAGCACAGTCCTTGCAAAGGATGGTCAAGTAAAGCAAGATAAAGCAATCTGAGAGCAGCAGAGATGCCAGCCTACTGTCAGTAAAATGAGATCTTGCCAGACTTTGATGTACTGCAGGCTGCAATCTATAAATATCCCGACTAGGAGCATGGATAAGCACCTTGTCTAAATCTGAAGACCGACTGATGCTGAGGATTCAAGCAATCTTCTTGCTTAAAGCATCAAATAACTGCCATATAATCTCAACACCTCACATATGACACCTGAGGGAACTCGTGAACAGGGTTGCCAAATCCTAAAAACACTTGAGGAAAAGAAAAGTAAACTTGTAAGCCTTTGATCAGAGGTTAAGAACCTGCTCTGAATGCGAGTTTTACAATCAGTCTTCTTTTCATTTCCAACAGCCTTAAGAGTAAAATCCAAAATCTCGCCAGTGGTTTAGAACCTGTCCTTTTCACTCCACCTCTCTACCCTCTATCCCGTCATCCTTGTCTTTCAGTTTGTCCGATCAGTAGGGACGACCGCCTGTCAGCCTCTTGTCCTTCAGTCAGACTTGGCTGCTCTATTCTGCTGGCCTACAGCTCACCACACTCAGACAGACCAGAGCACAGTAGGGCGGCATCCTGGCACTAACACACACACACAACACAGACAGAGCTTTAATTCGGACACACACTTCCTACTTTGTGTGTGTGTGTGTTGGGGCAGGAAGCTAATGCAGTAATAGGATGTTCCTCACTTGCTTTGTATTGTCTCATAGAGCTGAGCTTATGCCAAACACAGAGCAATAGCACAGAGCTTCACTGAGTAAGCTGGGTTTGTTTATTTAATGTTTTTTTGTTTAGTTTTTTCTATTTTTTTTGTTTTGTTTTTAAATACAGGAGTCATCCCCCAAGGTAAAAGATTAGTGACTAATAAAAATAAAGAACATAATAAGTATGCAATTTAAAACCCTACTGGCATAAAAAATATATATATATAGCCGAAAATAATATGACTTATCTGAATACATACGCTAACAGGTTACACAAACATTAGAACTTTTTTATTTATATACCAAAGGCTATGATCTTTACTACTGGGCAGCCTGTTGCGTTTACCAAATTAAATTGGAGAGTCATCATGTGTAATACACATTACAATGTAATGTGTACTACATGCCAATCAACAGTTTTACATCTTATTTTTTGAATGGTAATCCCTAATCTGACATCAGACAGCCAACACATTAATCCCATCAGAGGACTCAGGGATTACAACAGTCCATCAGCCAGCTTCTACACAACCACTTTGCTTTACCACAACACCGGTAAAATGATGAAGCATAGATGAGTACAATAGCTTAATGAACATTTAACACAGCACATGCACTTTCAGAAATTTCCTTCCTTACTTTCCGTTACTGATTTTCTAAAAAGCAACTGTGGTGTTTTTTTGTGTTTCTACTGCCAGCAAGAGTGACCAGGCTAGAGCTAAATCTTTTTGGAATCATTTCCTTAGAGGTGGCGTGGCATACATATAAATAACATTAACAGAAACTGTCATAAAGCCTGTCTTTAATAAAAAGGTTATAGAAAGTTGTGCATAAAATGTATTATGAATCTATCTATTTCTACTAGGGCCCGACCGATTAATCGGCAGGCCGATTAAATTGGCTGATATTAGCCCCTTTCAAAATGGCCAATATCAGCCGTTGTTTTGCCGATTATAGGCCAATTAAGTCTTACTTTCTCATAAAACAGTAAATGCTGTTAAGTGCCGAGTCGTGCTGAATGGAATAGAGAACGACCGTTTATCAATCTGTCAGCTGTAGGTTGAGGTTGAGAGATGTGAATGCAGTGGGGAGGAGGTTTATTCACTGCAGCACCGAAAACTAACGATATATATATATATATATATATATATCAATATATCAATTTTTTTTAATTTTTTTTTTTAATTGGCCGATTAATCAGTAATCGAAAATTTTTTTCTATCAAATAGCGGAATCGGCTACAAAAAATCCATCGGTCGGGCCCTAATTTCTACAAAAATGCACCCTCCATCTTTATACAACTGTTACGTGCTTATTCTGTATCCCAGTGGTGGGGAACCTTGGCCTTTGTCCTGAAAGTATTCCATGTGCCCCTGCTCTAACACACCAGATTTAAATTAATAAGACACCTTGCAGAACTTGATAGGCTGTTGGATCCATTTAATTTGAATCAGGTTTGTTGGAGCAGAGAGACATGGAAAACTTGCAGGACTGTGGCCCTCGAGGACCAGGTTTTCCCACTCATACCTATCTGTCATATGCTTCAGCTTTGCAAGTGTCATTATTTGCTACCAAATATATTTTTCTATGCAGCACATCCTTTAAGTTAGCAGAAATATAAATGAATGTGGATTGCTCAAAAAGTCAAACATTTAGACAAAATCCCATTTTCCCCTTTTGATTTAACCGTATCCCTCCATTTAGCAATGGTAAGGTGGCTTTTATTAAGATAAGAAACCAAATATTAGTCCTTCAGTGGGGAAATGTCAGATTTTCAGTCTTTATTGAGAAATCATAGAAAAGAGGTCACACACACCTCTAAAAGGGGGTCACTTGAATCAATAGATGGCCACTATTCCTTGATACCCTAAAGCAGGGGTCTCCAACTCCAGTCCTCATGAGCTACTGTCCTGCAGGTTTTAGATGTCTCCTACTACAACACACCTCTGCACAAGCCTGTTAATAACCCAGTGATTTGTTTCAGGTGTGTTTCATCAGGGTACAATCCAAAACCCGAAGGACAGTAGCTCACGAGGACCGGCGTTGAAGATCCCTGCCCTAAAGACATGAGGCTCAGTACCTTGGCAAAACTGAGGTGCAGGCTCAAGTGGTAGAACCAAAGGGGGGTAAAACTGACTGGACCTTACTTGCCAAAAGAAAAGCATGGGTTCTAATCCATTTGTACCCAGTCTGTCTCAATTTCTAACTGGAATACAATTCAACACCAACAATTGTGTGTAAGATATCCACAAGTCTTTGAACTCAATCCACAAAAAAAAATGCAGGAGCATGAAAGAAAAAAATTTACGGAAAACATGAATGGGTGGGGGGTGTCACAATTCTATCTGTGTCCAAGAGTGCTTCCTTTTACAGTCCTGCATCCCACACAAGCAAACAGTTATCCCTTTGTCTGCAGCAGCATGCTCAAGTTAGATCTGAGCAAGCGAAAAATGAGCTTATTTCAGATGGCAGAATAACCACGAGGTCGGCTGGAGGAGTATCATCTCAAGGAGGTGAAGTATCCCCCTCCTCACCACACACAACGGAGGGGGATGCTGCTGGTTGCCTCTCTGGTTACACAGCTTGTGATGGCCAACACCTCAAAATATACATACTGGAAACCTGTACATGTCCAATTTAAGAAAGTATTGACTCCATTAACACAGTGGAGAGAAAAAACTAAACTTGAGATGCAGCTGAGGGAAAATTAGATCTTTGTTTTTATGTTGATATCTACAGCAGCTTATTTATTACAGGCTTTATGAATCAACCTTATATAGATTCCTTACAGCCATATTTTGGATGGGAAGGTATCACAAACCAAACACAGGAGGTGTTTTAAAACAATACAGACTGGTTCTGTTGATGTAAGTATGTGTTCCTTCGGGTTAAGACAAAACAGTGGATAACTGGCAACAAAGCGACAGATTATGCTGATCAGTAAGTGAATCAAGCGGATGTGAAGTTGAGGTTAATCCTAAAACTGAGCAGGATGGTGGTTTTCCTCCATCCCGCTGCCTGCCAGAAATAGGGTGTGACACACACACACACACGCCGTTAAGATACAACTTCCTAACTTGCCTGGCAAACAAAAGAAAAATATCAGTTAAGCTGCGGGGCTGTTATTAAAGTTAACGAGTAACCTTGCGGACGAGACGGCAATCTTCACCCCCGCCCCGTCTGGCTGGTTGTCGTGCCCTGAGTGTGTAAGACTTGCCTGCCTATTGTTCCGCCGCTGTCACAGCCTTTAAGGTGCACCGCGGATTAGCTTTAGCTTTAGCCTCACTGGCTAACAGCGCAACCGGCCAGTTAGCTTTTACACAATGCTACAAGGTAACACGGTACCTTTCTTCCACTCGATTTCCCAAAAGTCCCCGTGGTGTCCGCGTCAAAAAGCAAAGAAAATAAGACCAGCAGTTGCTCAAAAACACACTTTAGAGTTTACACTCACCCAGAGCTCCGTTCCCCAACTCATTGCGGAAACCTTGTGAGTTCTCCCGTTTTGGGCTCAGTATTCCCCGCTTGGGCTCCTCCAAACTGCCGCCGGGACTCAGGTCCTCCAGACTGACTGCCGAACACACTCCTCCTACACCTCCCTCTCCTACTTCTCCGCCTTCTCCTGAACCGACAGAGGCGCCCAAACACAGGCGCCCTGGATCAAAATACAGCTGAAACTACAATTTAAAAAATGTAGCAAGTCAGAAGTGACCAGCAAATAAACCAAACAATAAAATAAATTATTTGTAATTAAACAAATAACTTTTTTAATCACAAATTTGATTTATGATTTTAGATTAAGCTCTCTCTCTCTCTCTCTCTCTCT
>JBAMHW010000016.1:6124979-6128446 GCA_037177495.1 Rhadinocentrus ornatus | reverse complement strand
CAATCGACATGAAGTTATCTGGCAGCAACATTTCCTTAATACAAGTCCACAGTCTGCAGGCCTGGGGACGTAACAGCTTCATGCACACATGCCGCTGAAGGCTGCACGTAGCACTCAGCTGTAGCTAAGTAGCTTGAAAAGGCGCTAACGCTAGTCAAACAAGCAGCAAGATGCCTTCAATCTCCACAGACGACTACCAAGACCTATTTAAGAAGATAACTGCGCTGGAGGTGAAGGTTTTCCGCCTTGAAGTCAATATTGAAGTAAATGGACTGCATGGAAATGAAACAACCTTGTCATTGACACACAACAGCGGAGGTGAGAAAGCTAACGGACGGCTAAAAGACACAGATAACACGACTAAGAAAGAGATAGCCTCTGTGAAATACAATAAATCATCAGGTAAAAAACTCCCTAGAACTGTCTTGGTGCAAAGCCAAAAAGTAAATCATGCCTTCTGGAAAAGGGAGGACAACGTATCACAGGCTGGGCGTCTACGAAGTCTACGATGAGATTGACTGGCCTCCGCTTCCTGTTTTTGTTCCTTACAAAACAAAGGACCTCTTTTACCCCTCTACATGGTAGGAAACAGGACTGGACAACCCAGACTGGGAAGGTTAACAACAACAAACCTCCAAAGCACCTGAATGAGGAACTACAGAACAGATTTGCTCCGCTATCGGAGGACACGGGATCTATCGGACGACCATCTATGTCAGGACTGCAAGTGAGTACTGAAAGCCAGTCAGAAAGGAAAAGGCCCCAGGGAAAGCTAAAGGCTGGACCTGAAACTCTGATTATTGGTGATTCTACTGTAAATCATGTTCAGTGGATGTGTGGAAAGAACACCAAAGTCCTCTGCTTTCCTAAAGATATGATCAGTGACACGCAGGAGAGAATTTTGAAACCTGTGACTGATCACCCAAATGTGAGAAACATCGTTCTACATAGAGGGTCAAATGATGTGTCCAAGCAACAAACTGAGGTTCTGAAACAGGACTTTACTGGACTGTTAAACACAGTGAGCTCTCTGAAAGCAACTGTTTTTATCAGTGGACCTGTGCCCCCCATCAGAAGAGGAAAGATTCAGTACATTACTGGCACAAAAAAATTGGCTTATTTTGGCATGTCATTACAACAAACTGCATTTTATTAATAATTTTTAATTTTTGGGGGAATCCAGACATCTTTTTAAGGCAAATGGATTAAATTTTAACAAGTCAGGGGTGAAACTGTTCACCTCAAATCTTTTCCACTTCCTGCGTCATCACTCTGCATTCGGTACCAAAACTGATATACAAGAGTAGTTATCTCAGAAGATAGGCCAAACAAATTCCAGTGTAAACCCAGAGGAGGAGCTGCATTTGCCCTCACTCTGCCGCGAAAAACAGATACATCAGCGCGGAGACAAGAGGATGGATCTTTATTTGCCCCCAATCCCCTTAACAGCACCAAAAAAACAGGATGATAACGCTTCGCCCCACCAAACCCCAAACAGGTCATCTTCGCCCATACTCTGATGATGTTTGTTTATAACGTTTGTTATCTCTCTGTGTCTCTGGGAGCTGGTGGATTTTTTAGTCTCGACTCACAAAAATTAAACATTTTTCTATTTCCTTGTGTCGCATAAGCCCCCGTGTGCACGTCTACATGAACGAGAATAACATTTCACATGCACTAATGTCGCCTGTCGCTTGGCTGGAGAAGGGAAACGATTTCCGCCTCATCGCGCAAGTTCCATAGAAAATTAATGGAGAAGGAGCGACTTTGCCTCCCGTGTGTCCAGCCCATACCTGAGGTGTTTGCATCTCGAGTTGAATTAAACCAAAGTGGCTGGGACTGTGGGAGGAGTCTGCAACAGAGCGCTGCAATGCCAGTGGCGCTTGATTTGCAACTGAAAACAGCACAAGAGTAAACTGCGAAGGAGCAAAATAATCGGACCATTTCATTTATATGATCGTTGAAAAACCAGATCGTAATTGTGATTAAAATTCGATTAATCGCACAGCCCTAGGGCCTGTCTGATCATTACTGTGTTTTCTTTGAGAGTATGATTCCTGTTCAGACAAATGTCTCAATGGAGATGATCACAAAATGGTATATTACTGAAAACACGAGTGGCATGTTTAACCAGGTCTTCTCTTTAACACCTGCCATATCAGGGGCTCAGCCAATGAGCTTGTCACTAGTTTTAATGCTAAAATGTTAAGTATTATAGATGCTATTGCTCCTATTAAGGTGAAGGTTGTCTCTCGGAGGAAATGTCTCCAAGGAGAAATTCCACACTGGTAAAAAATGGAAAAAGAGAATGTAGGAAAGCCGAGCGCAGATGGAGAAAAACAAATGAACAGGTTCATTAAGACATGTATAAAGAGAAACGCAAGGAAGTCCTATTTCTCTGACATTATTAGTAAAAACTATCATAATGCTCGGGCCTTACTCACTATTGTCGACAGATTAACAATCCTCCTGTGTCAATAGCACCTGAACTTTGTTCCACCAAGGCCTGCAACGAGTTCGCCAAATTCTTCACAGAATAAATCCAGAATATCAGACAAACAGTTGGTTCATCATCAGCAGCAGGTTCAGGAAATATACTGCGTCCTTTGAAAACCAGTTTAAGCACCATGACACAGTTTAAACCCCATTAACAGCTCAAAGATCTTGTCATGTTTCACTGTCTTATTTCTTGTGTTTGGGTTTTGTCAATTTTGGTTTTATATATCTTGATCTAGGTTTATAGTATATATATATAGGTGTTTGTCATGTTTAGTTTCTGTTTAGATCATGGTTTGGGTTTTTGGTTTTGTCGCGTTTAGTTCAGTTTTCTTGTTTTCCCTCTTGTGTTCCTGTGGTTTCTGTTTCTGGCTCGTTAGTTCACCTGGTCTGATTGCTCATTCACTTCACCTGTTACTTATTACGCCCTCTGTGCATATATAACCCATGGTTTTCAGTTTGCCCGTTTGTCAGATCCTCGTATGGTTTACCCCATGTCTTGTTAACACCCTGTTGTGTGTGGTTCTTTGTCCTGAGTTTTATGTAAAATAAAACCCTTTTACTTGCAACGGTCTGCCTCCTGCCTCCCCATGCCTACATTTGGGTCCTCACCACCTCTGCCGCCATCCGTTACAGATCTAGGTGATATCATATGTGAGTTGAACTCCTCCTCTTGCCGCTTTGATATCCTGCCCACAGGCCTTTTCAGAAAGGGCTCAAGAACTCTGGAGCCAGATCTGTTACAGATTGTTAACTTATCTTTAATTTTGGGCCTCTTCCCAGAATTTCTAAAAACTGTAATCAAACCCCAGCTAAAAAGGGACATTCCAGACAAGACACAAATGAGCAACTACAGACCAATCTCAAATCTTCCTTTTCTAAGTAAGATTATTATAAAAGTAGTTTTCATCAACTAAATGACTTTTTAACACAAAACAACTGCTACAATGTCTTCTAGTCTGGTTTTAGAC
>JBAMHW010000016.1:6114979-6119979 GCA_037177495.1 Rhadinocentrus ornatus | reverse complement strand
TGTTGATGTTTTCCTCTGCAGGTTCTTAGAGACGTCCTGGATATCATCAAACAGCAACATTATCAGCTTTCTACAGAGAAACTACAATCAGCTCCTCTACGCATGTAAAGACGTCTCTCTTCCTGGACTCCTTTCTTGACTTTGATTAGGTTCTGCTAAGGTTAAGTTTTCAGTTTGACTGAGAGTTATTTGGAAATCATGACTGTTATACAGCTGTCTAATCCACATTTATGTGATCATTTAATCTGTCATTTTTGTACAGAAACTTCGGGGGATCTGAGATTATTACTAGCACTCATATAGAGGTCAAACATTTAAAATATTCACTGGAATGTTTACCACTTGTGCATTTTTACACAGATTATCATATTTACAGTACATGTAGGACTTTAATCTAAACACCAAGGAGAAAATCCTGGAAAAGTGCTTCTCTAGGTTTGTGGTTTTCCTGCTAATTCTTACATAAAGCAGCATGAGTCTGCCTTGACAATTTTTGCAAGTTTGAAATTTGCTCCATTTTGTCCAGTGGACTGAAAATGTGCTGTATTATTATACTGGGCTGTATTAAATGCAGCTTAGCGAACTTTTACAGCCTTAAACCACTTCTGGAAGGTCAATTTTCTCAAAGATATCAAAGTATCTCAGCGAAACTCCAACACAAAAGTTGTAGTTCTGTAATCATGAATGTAGTAATGAAGTAATTGTTTTATTGTTCATTTGTATATAAGAGACTTTCTTAAATTGCCACATCAGTGTGTATTAATTGCTGGATTACCGAGAAATAATCATCTTGAGTTATGAATTAAAACCGTTTCAGTGCCATAAAAGTGAACATAAAATTTTTTATAAAACCAAAGTCTTCTCACATTGATTTAAGGAAGAAAAAGGAAGTAAAGTAGTTTTATAATCTAGAATTATTTAAAGAAATTATATAATTGATTGTCATAAGAATAAATTCTTTATTTTAATATGTTTTTTAAAAAGTAATTAATTGTAAACCTAAGATATTTAAATAGAGTCTCTGAATTTAAATATCGTATATGTTTAAGCATTTTTAGACCCCTAAACTGAATAATAATATAGAATTCCTATGAAAATAAAAAAAAGCTGTATTACTTGATAAATTTGACAAAAAAAAAACAATACCAGCAAAGTCTTGCAGCCTCGGACATTACATTTATATCAAGTTGTTTAGCTAGCATTCGAGCAAACATGTAACCATTATTTTACAATAATTTCTGTCACATCTGACGGGATTAACACAATCTCAAATAGCTCTTAGACAGTTTTCTTATAAAGAACAGAATTCTCAGTCAAAACAAGCCAACTATAAGAAGTAGTTAGAAATCTGATATGGTCATGATATTGAGTTTTTATTTGAATAAAATTGTTTAAAATATCTTTAGCAAAATACAGTTTGGATTTCATTGTTACTATTATACAATGGTCATTTCAGTTCTAAAGCATTTTGTTTATAAAACTATTTGTGTTTCTGTGTACATCTGCTGCTTCTCACCCCCAGCTGCAAGATAGTGGTCAGCTCTTTGTTACAATTAACCTGAGGGCTATAGAAATAACTTTTAACATATTATTCAGCCCCTTAATCAAATTTTTATGATATACTTCCGGGTTCTTAGCAGCTATGTTGCTACAAACTATTTCTTTAGCTCTTAAACAGGGAGGGACTGGGGTGTTTAGATCAAGAAGTTTGGGATTATGATTTGTACATCCCATGTAAAGTGACAGGGATGATTGTGTTCACCGTGGCCCTGGCGAGCTCCTTTAGGTTCATGGCGTCCAGGACCAGCAGGAATCCTGGTCTTTCTGCACCTGGTTTCACCACAACGCTCAGCAACACACCTGCAGAAGCCGGACAGAAGGAGGGATTCTAAGAGGAGTCCCACCACATACATTTTCTTTTTCTTCTTTATTTCGAACTAAACATTAAAAGCAAAGTTAATATTTGTTACAAAAAAACAAGCTTTCAAAGTTCAAAAAGCGTTTTCGAAGAAATTGAGCACTTATCTAGTCCAAAACCCTTTGTCAATAACTACTTAAATGCTGTGAAAGTGTCAGTATTTCAGATCAGACATGCATTAGATTCAAGGTTGTTTTTTTTAAAGCAATGCTACATAAGTTTCTTTTACCTTTTGATGGCAAACTGACATTTATTATGCACATTCCTGGGGCCTTCAGTGCCTTGTAGGGTCCTGAGGCTGAGAAACTGCACTTCACAACTTATTCTTCCAGCTCAGGGCATTTTGCTTTATTGCACTGCAACTGTATATGAATACATTGGCCATTTTGAACGTGCACCATGGCTGATTCATTAAAGAAACACATAAGGACATTAGTGGAAGAAGCAAGGAAAATAAAGAGGAAAAGGTAACAGAGCTGTGAGAAGACAAGTCAACTTCAAACTGACTTTTACTTGCTGGAGAGAGCAGGATGGAAGAAGGGTGCTGAATTAGCTGTCTTTAAGGGGCATTAAAGTGAGAAAACCTGCCATAAATCAGTAGTGGGGCTTTAAAAGCTTAAAATAGGTTTAACTTTCAATTTTGATCAGACAGGCAGAGATTTTAGGATTAATAAAATTTCTTGCAGGATGAAGGAAAACGTCCAAAAACTGTTTTCTAAACGGAGCATAGTAGCACTGAAAAACCCACAAGGCTTCCATAAGAATTTCATTTGGACAGGTTAGACCGAAGTGGAGTTGTTTGCCATAACACACAGCGTCATGTTTAGCAAGAAACCCAACAGCATATCAGCACAAACACCTTCATACTAACCATCAAATGTGGTGGTGGAGGCCTGATGATTGGGTTTGTTTTGTGGCAATAGTACCTGCACATCTTGACATCACTAAGACGACTGTTTACCAAAATGTCCTAGAGTTATCTGTCAGGTCATCTTTCTGACAGCTAAAACTTGTGGTTCCCAAACCGGGGGGCCCAGAACCATGGCAGGAGGGGCATAGCAAGGCTAAATGAAAGTTATAGATTCACACTGCTAGCAAAACATGGACAAATTTGGGAAAGTATCAAAGGGGCAAACAATGATGAATCAAGAACACAGATTTCAAGTACCAAAAAAAAAAGAAGAAGAAGAAAATATGATGAGGCATTTATTGCATCCATTAGGCATGACCAGGTAATGGTCAAGTAATGGTAATGGTCATTTGTAGGTGATGAAGACAGAGCACAGTGTGTTTTATGTCTCAAAATATTAGCAGCTGACAGTATGAAGCCAAACATGTAATAACGCTACTTGGGCACTCGTCATCCGAAACACAAAGAAAAGACTGTTGGTTACTTTAGAATGATTCCTTCTGCCACTGAGATGGTTTTGACTGTAGTTAACAAAGAGGAAGCCAATAAACTAAAGACTATTTTGTGACACATTTCTTCGTACGTTTCTTTTTAAGCTTTGGGGTGCATATGGTACTGGGATCAGGGAGGCTTGACATTATTGTTGTCAATAAAAAGGGGGCCCTGCAGAAAAAGTTTGGGAACCACTGGCCTAAATAAGGTCATGCAACTGGACATTTATCCTTAACATACCAACGAATTAACAATGACCTAATATCATATGAACGGACTTATGGTGGTTTTACAAGCTTTTGAAGCTATCATGGGGTTTCTAAGTTTTTCCACCACTGCAAAAAAAAAGCTAAGATCCTACCATCATCTTCCTCTGTGGCTCCAGGTGTTGGTACAAACAGCGGCTCTGATGGGTAACACTCTTCCTCCTGCCACACCCAGGTCTCTTTGGTCTGCACATTCAGCTTGACGATCTACAGCAATAACCAACAGCTGCTGACACAGGAAGGTGTACTGACGGAAGCCTGTTGACTTACAAGCCCTGACTCGGCCTTCATCTCCCACTTGGAATAATGAACGTGCTCCTACCCTGTCAGGGATGAAATGATTCAGTCCAAGGCCATAAGCAAAGGAGTACTTCTTCCCGCAGCACCGAGAGTAGTTGATCTGTGGAAACTCAAAGGCTGAGGCAGACATGGGCAGTAAAACAAGAAAGCACCACATTAGTGTACAAGTATCGATGCAATACTATATTATGCAGAATTTAGCACAAAAAGTAAGGAAATTTGTGTTTAGTCCCCTTTAATAATACCAACTGGTTTTATATTAGTCACCTTCATAACAAGGTATAACTTGTAACGTAATTCTACAGACTGAGCAACACAGCTAAAGGTGTGGGTAGTTCCCCGCCCAAAAATGTACCATGAGTAAGAAAATTGGTTTAATTTAGTTTCAATTGGGTTTATTAAAAAAGACATTTATTTAAAAGAGATCTAAAACAAAAAAACTACAGGTACAAATAGAGTCATCTGACCTGAAATTAATATTAAGTCCAAAGTATGCAGTAAATTTAAAAAACAATGCTATTTTTCTATCATTAAAACAGACTGATGCCATTATCTTATCTGGTTAAATATAGGTTTTGATTATTAGAAATGCATGTGTGACATGCTGTGATTGGACTTTGTGTGTGTGTGTTACCCTGTCTCGGTCCAGAAAACAGGACTTCAGGTTCAAGCCAGATGGTGCCATCGCTGTGAAGAACAGCAGTTGCTGTGGTGTAGGGAAGTGACACCAGATTCTTCCCCTGCTCCTCCTGGACATAAAAAAACCCCACAGATGGCATTAAATAAATGCCTTATTTGTTCTTTTTAAAGGAAATTTTTAATTGGGAACTCCTGATTGAGTAGAAGTTAGTGTAATGTTTGCAAACATAACAGAAAGTCTCTTTTCAAAATATTTTCTCATAAAACTCTTAGTTTGATGTTTTCAGTGATTATCACATTTTTAAATACATGTAACATATAAACTAAGTATTTTAATCTTTATTTCAAGAAGTTCCATCTGAGATAGAAAATATGTAGTTGTAGTTTTTTCATATTTCCATCCATCCATCCATCCATCCATTTTCTGTACCGCTTGTTCCCATTAGGGGTCGCGGGGTGAGCTGGAGCCTATCCC
>JBAMHW010000016.1:6092971-6108888 GCA_037177495.1 Rhadinocentrus ornatus | reverse complement strand
TATGTATATATATATGTTTCTAAACTTCAAGTTTGTTTCAAAGATGTGGGTTACTCTTCATCCTGGTCATGCTGAAGCCAGAGATGCAGCTGGAAACAAGGAAAAAAAGAAGATGACTGGACATAAATCAGTCCTTATGAGAGAGCCTTGTGAATGATTTAGTAACTGTTTCATTAGAAGTTGGTCTTTTTTTTTAAAGGAAGTGTACTTGGGCCATCTATGGTCTGGAAAAAGTGCCAAGCAGCCACTTAAATAAAGATTAGATTACATTACAAACTTTAGAAGTTAGAAATTTAATCCCAGATGTAGAGGAAACTCTTGTACTTGAAAATAATGTAGTCAGGAGAAGTTTTGCCCAGAAGCTTAAAAGTGCAGGGTGCAACAAAATTAAAGATCAAAAGCAAAAAAATGTAATATCTCAATAAAAGCTTTTTTTTTATTATTTAATCACTTTACTAAAATTATTATGTTTTTATTCTCTTGGAAGGAGCAATTTATATCTGTTTGCCATGGATCTACATACATGCCAGCTTTGCAGTACCAGCTTCGTTTGATAGGCGCTGGAGCACCGTAAGGGATAAGTAACGCCTTGAAAGGCGCATAGAAGAAGACAGTACACATGCACTGCTGAACTAGGTCATTGCTGCACCTGTGACCAAAGGATTTACTCACAGATGAAAATATGTTTGGAAGAAGTTTGGCCACTGAAGGCCACCATCCAGTCACAACCGTGCTTGACATTTTAAGTCATTTCTATGCCCATTGTTACTACTAGATATCAGTTATTTTTACACACTGTGCCTTTCCTGTCAATACAAATATGGCCCTCTCAGTAAACCCAAACTCTTTCAGAGAAAATGATTCACTATGTAATAAACATTTTAGAGCAAGGATACATTCTGACACAATTTCAGTGAGTTTCAAGCAACATCAGTCTGGTTAACCACTTAAAGCTTATTGTTGCAAATTTGTGAGGAAAACAACTTATTGATAAATGTTTTTATTCATTTTTTTCCCCCAATTAGTCATATATATATATTTATTTTTATTTATTTAATTGTATTTTATTTCATCCAAGACTTTTTTTGTTCCTGCGTGTTATGATTGCAAATAAATTTAGGCATTAAATGGGTAACTGGCAAATAAATAAACAGTGATAGAGCAGTCCAGAAGTTATTTGGCAGTCAAAATGGAATCTTTTAGGTAGGTTAACTCTGAAATTGGATTAAAGTTGACCTTCTCAGGCATGTTGCATCTTCTTTGGGCTTGTGGGTTAAAGATAAAGCAGAAACCTGACGATTGCATGTTCAGTAAGTGTGGCTGTATGGTCTCATTGGACAATAAATTCTGAGGATCCAGACAGTGTCAACAAAGACTACATATAATAAATAATCATATAAGTGTGCAGTTGTGATAACATACTCATTAAACAAATACAGGCAGTTTAGTCACACAGAGATGAACAGGTTTATTTCCCAGAACTTTGCATAGTAAACATTCGAAAGTTGTTGGTGCACATTATACACTCCTATGTTAAAGCTAAAAAACACTGTTGATGAATGCATGTATGCTTTCACACATACATGAACCATTTTATCTGAGGTATAAACAAATATAAGGTTACAACTAATACTTCATAGAATCCAAGATAAATAAAAAAAAAAAAAGGTTTCCTCTTATTATATTTCCTCAAACACTTCAGACCTTCAACTGACCAGAGACCTGCTAGCATCTCGTACCGAATTTAACTGACAAAAGTAGGCATTTATGTCTTTTATACAAGCAGCCAGTTAGTGCTGTAAAACTGCCTCATAATTTCAGGCAATGCCACATAATTGTTAGCCAACATGTCAAACATTTTTATGAACCTTTAATTACAAACTACAGTTGTCAGGTGTTTGAGGAAATATTTACAAATTATTCATTGTAATATTTTGTAAAAAAAAATTTAAAAATAAAAAAACACACACCCAAACCCAGTGCAAATGCTTCTTCAAACGGGGAATGAAACAGGGATGTCATATACAAACAAAAACCAGAAATGATCAGCTCATTTTTCATTGAGTTGAACATAAGACAATTGGGGAGAGTACTCAGAGAAACAAACTTTAACTTTAATCTAAAAACACATCACAAATAAATGCAAGGGAAAAAAGGAGCATTTAACAAGAATAAACTCAGAAAAAAGAAAAGGTTGAATATCGTATTTCTCAGGTACGGAAAAGCATTTAAAGCAAAACTAGAGGATCTGTAATAAAAATAAGAGAAAAACTATGGAAAAATACATGAGAACTATTTCTACAACTAGCAATGCTCCCACATGTCATCATAAATAAATTAAAATAAATCTTAAACTCCCATGTGTACAAGGATGTAATAATTGCATATTTTCCTCCCAAATCTGTTTTAAACCTTATACACACACACACACACACACACACATACAATCAACATTTACCAGCTGAAATCAAATGAAATTGGGTACAGTGGCTAAACTCTCCAGGAAATAAAATAAAAACAGTTCATATCTAAAACAAGAACAGTTTAAAAGACATCCCATCTGTTTGTCTGTTAATATCAATCTCAGCTGTTAACATACACACAGAAACTCACATTATATAAATGCATAACAGCCCCCCTCCCCCGCAATAACGGCATTTTCAAAGTAACAATGTTTATGGCTGCAAAGGGGTTTTAAAAAACAAAACCTGATTTGGAGTGCAATGTGAGCAGTGACCCTCAGCTTTTTTGATGGTTTAACTCCTAATGCTGAAGGTTTTGGTCTTCCTGATGGTGAGGAGGGGCGCTTTTATCTTTGGCTGGTTCTTGGTCTTGTTTTCCCTGTCTGAGGATGGGAATCTACGTCTGTAGATGTCTGGATACTGCTTCTGAAACTGAGGCAAAGACAATAAGAAGCAGGAAACAACAACTGATGATGAGCAGCAGCGTTGACAACAGTACACAGACTCAGAGGAATAAGAGCTAAATACATTTATTACAGAACATTTATGGTGTACAGTTGTCCCTCGCCATATCACGGCTCATCTTCTGCGGTCTCACAGATTTTTTTTTGTATGCAGCACTGCATATTTAAGTATATGTAAATCCTATTTCCACCATTCTATGTCCAAATTTTACTGTAGGAATCAGCCCACTGTGCTTTGTTTCTTGATTGAATGACGTTACACACGAGGGTGGGGGGTGCTGGGGACGCAGCGCCAGCAGAGAAGCTGGAATATATTTTACGGGGCGAGTAATTATTAAAAAATTCACGTGGTTAAATACATGTAGGTTTTTGAGATTGTATAAAGTGTGTGAGAATGTTTAAAATGTTCATTATAGTTTGGGAAAAGGTCTATAAACACGCCGAGGAGGGATAATTAAGCCTTAACATCCATCTGAATTGTGAAATATTGATCAGGTTGTCGGATTTCATTTATCGCGGGGTGTTTTCAGAACGTAACCCCCGCAATAAATGAGGGAGCACTGTACAGCAGTTTTCATATAGTATGGGAATAAAGCATCTTTCTGCAAATAGAAATGTTACTTAGTGCAATGTCTTGCAAAAGGAATAAAAATGGAAGTTTCACAAAAAAACTAGATCAAAGAGAAGAAGAAGATCAATGTACTGTTAAAAAGTTTGTATGATTTGAAGAACAAACAGGGTGAATTAAAGGAATGTCAACAAAAGCCCCTGTCAGCAAATCCATCGTACTAAGAGATCATCTGCTAAAAGCCACTGAGGAACAGCAAGCAGGTATTTGAAGCTGCTGGCATCTCTAAGATCCCGAGAACCTTTCCATGCAGGATACTCCAGAGGCTGCAGTTGTGCATAAAGCTGTATTTAGCCACCCTTAGCCAATGCTCAAGGAGAAATATTTGTTGTGGGCTCAGAAATACAAGGATAACTTTCCAGCTGTGCTACAATGGACAGTCCAGACGGGTGGAGTTCTAGATGGTTGGTGGACGACCACCATGTCCCAACAAGGCTGCAATGTCAGCGAGGTGGTGGTGGAGTGAAGTTTTGGACTTAAATAATAGGAAGTGAGATGGTAGGCCCGTTACCTGAGAGGGTCAAAATGATTTCCGCTAAATCCATGTAGTTTCTAACTAACCATTTCCTACCATGGTATAAGAGGAACGACTCCACCCCATGCTGCAGAAATACCATTGAATCTTTAGCTGTGATGGATATTGTTACAGTACAGTATATCCTAACAGAATCCAGGCATATGGAGGGTTTAGATTACCTGCTTCAGTTTCTTGCGCCTGCACTTTTCACTCATGTTGTGGTCTGTCAGCAGGATCTCCAGCAACTCTTCCATTGCTTTCTGAGAAGATTCCAGCTTTTGCTGTTCGAACTCCGCACCACTTATTTGACGGCAGAAGGCATACATCGGTACCGGCACGCAGGCTGGATCGCCATAATCGGTGTTAGGAACAGAGTCGACAGGGACCTGGGAGGAGGACAGGAAACATCAGTATGTCTGTGCTCATTTTAGACAAAACTGTCATTGGATTATTCATCTATTGTGTAAAACTCACACACTCGAGATCATTCAGATGTCTAAAACCAGGATTAATGAAGACATAGATGGGCTATTCTGTTAATACTAGACCTTCAAATTTAGAAGGAAAATATTCAGACTGAATCTATATGTATCTAATTGGTTATTTTTTTTAAAGATATGTATTGTATTACAGAGTATATTGCTAAATTAATTATGAGATCTGGTTTACATCTGTCCATGTGGATAACAGTTTAAAAGTGTACCTGTGCTGTACGTAGGTATTGTATGTGATCACTGATGGCACTGAACAGGTATTCTGGTACTGAGAGGATGTTTTGTTGATGATCCATTAGAAATGACACCAGTCTCGTAGCCAAAAGCTCATCCAAGTCACACTCTTCTGCACTGCTCAGGACACAGCCGGAAAATGTGTGAACCATCTGAGAAACCAAAAAAAGTAAACAATACAAAATCCATTAAAACAACTACTGAAACACAAATGTGGTTTAAGAAAATCTATTAAAAATAACTTTACATGACAAGATATTGATTCTCCCCGTTTTCTGGGAAGTATTTGGGGATTTACAGTATGGATTATAATCTGGATGACAGTTCCTTACCAGTGTTCGGGTACCTATGGCGGGGTGGAGGCGAGGCATGTCAACATTCTGGCTAATGCGTGACATCATCCTCATTAAGAGCTGCAACTTCCTGCGGGAGGCAGGAGGAAGGAGAAGAGTGCAAAGCTGCAAAGCCTCAATAGCTACACGCTCGCACTGAGGCTGGAGAACACCTACGTACACAGACAGTCATGAGGACACGTTTCTGCTTGTCAGTCAGGTGAGAAACAAACACTAGAATCACTCTTTACAACCACATTCATCCATCACTGCATGACACTTTTACTAGATTAGACAAGTGGATGAACGGTGAGATGAATCAACTACAACTACAGTGCAAGATGACTTGGGTAAGATTTAAGGGCATATTATATATAGTATGTTTTGTAATAGGATATTAAGCAGCAGCACTCAGAGTGCTGTGTGCCATCATTAACAGTTTATATTAAACAGAGATTTTGCTCCTTTACAGGCACCTGATATTTATTTTCCCACCATGTTTACATGTTTTACATGTAGTTTTTTTTTTTTTTTTTTACCACATGGTGTTTGTGATTTCCATGTAGACCTGTAGAACGAAAGTCAAAATCCAAGAAAAGCCATGCAATTCTATATCTAGAATATGACTGTGCTTGGAGGGGAAGAAAGCATCTTATTTATTTTGTGTCCACTTATTTGCCTCAATTCAGAATACTAAGGGCATAAAATAAGGCCTTATTTTGAGATAACACATTTTCCAAGATTACTCAAAATAATAAAAACAAAAACATAATGAAAGGTTGTTTTCTAACATGTCTCAACTTGCATGCCTACTTTGCCCTTTGAGTTATATTTATTAGGCAAGTCAAGAAGAAAACTCATTAGTAGTTGTTAGATGATGTTAATTCGATTGGACATCAACACTGCAGGCAGACAGGGAAGAGGGTCTTACTGTGCTCAGGATTGGGTTGGAAATGCTGGAAGTTTCTTGTGGGCACACAGACAGGCTTGAGCAGTGAAACAGGCTGAGATGACTTGGACACATCCAGAGAGCTGAGGCAGCGGCGGGCAACAGCAGGTGCAGGGAGCGTCCAAAGATTACAGGTACTGGAGGCGTTTCTAGGCATATTGGGTCCTGTGGCAGCACTGGACCCTTGTACTTTGGTTGCAGCAGGTGAAAAAGAGGAGAAAAGATGATGGGGAGAAGAGGGGGGCTGATAGGAGAAGGAAGGATGTAAAGCTGAGGAAGAGTGACTTTGGCTTGCAGGAGTGTTCACGTTGAGACAGCTGGTTGCTCGACTCTGCCACTTGATCTCTTTGATGTCTTCCTCTGTGGTCTCTACGACAATATCCAGACAGCTGCCCACGCTGCGAGGCCGCACGGAGCGCAACCTCTGTGCAGCTGGTACTCCGGTTGTGGAAACCACAGACAGCCGATTTCTAATTGTAGCTCCTGGAGGGTTTTTGCAAGTAATTTGATTTGTTTTGAACACAGATGTAAAGTCTGAAGGACTTTCCTGTGCTGCAACGGAAGGACTGGCATCCTGGCTCTTCTTGCTTTGGGAGCAATGTGCCAGACTGTCACTGGAAAGAAACAGCTGCTGCTGGGTGAGAGGTGCAGAGTCATCAAGGAGGGTTTCCAGAGAGCAGCTCCTGGTTGGAGGTTTCATGGATCCAACTGTAATGACGCTGTTGCAGCTGCCTCCTAACTGACTGTCCTCACCTCCTTTCAGCGCTGCTAGCCGTGACTGCAGTTTCCCACCGAGCACGTCACTCATGGGCGATTCCACCTCATCGCACGAGCCTTGCCTTAGCAAGGACAAGAGGAGACACTCTGTGGAGCGAAACGATGACTTTGCTGGAGGAGGAACCGCGGGAAGATCTGACTTCTTGCGTTTCCCACGCTGGAGCTTAGCGGGAGCGGCGACATACCCACAAAACACTGAAAGTAGATACAGACGAGAAGAGAGAGGCAGAAAGAGGCGAGCAGTGCAGGCAGTGCCAGTGCAAGCAGGCGGTGGAGGGGAGAAGGCTTAGTTAACTCAGACTTGTACTGCACACAGAAACATCAGCTGGTCACAGACAACACAAACATCAGTCCACAAACAGCACAGCTGCTCATACAGTTTTTCTGTTAGGACTCCACTTAAATCCCATAACTCTGTTAGAAGCACAGGGCACGGTTAGACGTTAAGAACTCAACACTGGACAAAACTTTAACACAACTGAGTAACAAGGTCCTGCAGAGTTTCTGTCAGGTATTTCATTCAGAAGATAAACATAAAATAGCAAACCTACCCAACACGTTGATAAACAATTCGTACAGTTCATATGTGAGTAGCGGCTGTGGAAGGCTGTAGAAGTAATCAGACACCGTTTTGAAGACATCTCTTTCAAAGCCGGGATAGGACGGCTGGTCGCTGTCATACTTTGGCCCTGAAAATAAACAGTTAGTTTGAATTATTGAACGTAGAAATCATTTTTAGATTTTTTTTTATTGTTTTAAAGACAAAGTTTTAAGGTTTATATAGTTTGTAATAAAAGGAGCCTGTAGAAGCTGCTACTCACAGTTGGCAAGACTCTTCATGGCAGACAAAACCCAGTGTGGAAGATCATCTAGGGAGAGGTTGACAGGTTATAATACACAGCACAGTCCAACTGATGCAAGTCAACTTTCACATTCATTCTTTCATTATCTGTACCGCTTAGTCCATTATGGATCTCAGGTAAGCTGGAGCCTATCCCAGCACTTTAGCAGGTGAGAGGCAGGGTACCTCCACATGTTGTGGAAATACTTTTGATGACAGGTAACATGGTAAAACAATAATACCCTATGCAGTAGGGCCACACGATATTTGGAAAACAAGCAAAAAAAGCTGTTGAAATTTGTGATGATGCAACAAATAAAAAAGTTTATACCACTTTGGTGTTTCTCATAAACATAAAAACTCTTATGTGGGGACATCTGGTAAACTTTATAGCTTTTGCTTGACTCAACATTTGTAGAGTTGGTTTAGTTAATGCTAGATTTTAGTAACTCTGTGTTTAGCTCCTTGTGGTTTTATTCTAGGTTGCAGTGGAGATTCACCGCATTTCCCCTGGTGTGTTTTTAGTGCATCATCTCCCTCATGATTGAAATGGTTCCAAATAGCCAACGCACAGTCATTTTCGTCGCTCCTCTCACTACCTTTAATCATCACAATGCTCAATCCTTGTGATTTATTTCCTCAGCAAATAGCATCTATTGTATTGTATATTGTGCAACCCTAATGTTCATGCATGATAGACGATCTCAGTTTATAATTACTTTTACTCAAGCATAGGGCCATTTGTTGGTAATTAAAAAACTTACTTGTCTTGTCATCCAGTGTAACAACACCATGCTTGTTGACCTTGTTCATATTGTGAATGATGTTCTGTGGGTTTACGTAACGCTGGTTTAAAACCTCATCAAGCGATGCAACACCCAGAATCCTCTGCAGGCTGAAACAGAAAATAAAGAGAATAAGCTACAGAAGAGCACCCCCCCTCGCAGTGCAACTTTAACCATTTAGATCTCGTGCATCAAATTATAGCGCCATTTTATCTTTAAAGAACATTTCTAAATATAAAACAGCAACAACAATAAAAGGTGTGAAGGTATTTAGTTCAATTTCTGTGTTTATACTGGGTAAGGGTGATGTGTCTCCAGATTTCCTGTTCATCCTCTGGCGTCAGCTCCCGTCTGTGGAGCTTCTGCTCCTCTATAGATCGGTTTTCTCCCTCCTGCTGTACTTGCAGGGCAGGATCTACATTTTCCTGTAAAAGACAAACAAAGCCTGATCCACCGCTGAGATGTTTGTGTGTTTAGTTTTTAGCATTTATGGAAAACTGCAACTGAATTAAAATTTTCTTACTTTGTTTTAAAGGGACATTGTGTAAGAATTACTTCCATCTAATTTTCATTTCGCATTCTAATGTGCTCGACACACAGGAGGTGACACAGCTCCTTCTCTATTCATTTCCTATCGAACTTGCACGATGAGGCAAAAACCGCTGCCCTCCTCCAGCTAAACGATAGGTGACATCTGTGCAGGTGAAATGTTTCATTTTTGTCACTGTCCCATGGCACTACAACCAACCAGCGAGGTTTTCGCTGACTGACCAATGAGCTGAGAGCAGGCCAGACAGTGCAGTCTGCAAACACTTTCAACATAATACTTCACACAACGATTATACATAAAAAGCCAGCTGCGTGGCGCCAGGGTGAATTTGTCCAAACGTAGGTCCTGGATTTATCTGGATCAGCCTTGAGATCCGCTATCAAATGATGATATTCACCATGCTGTTTCCTTGTTTGGAAAATCAGATGAACCAGGGTTGTCTTTCTTTTTTGTACAATAAACAGCAAGATTTCTGTCAATACAAGCAAAATCTTCTGACTTTTATCCTTCATGCCTTGTTTGTCAGTGACTGCTTTGAAAATGTCAAATTCGCTTCAATGTCATAACCAATCAAATTTCTTGGAAAAAAGCGTTCCGAGAGCGCAATGCTTGACACCGTCGCCGCTATTTGTCGTGTCACGTGTCGAGCCCATTAGGTATAATGCATTAGAGCGTCTCACTTTCTCAAATACATACTGCTAAAAAAGATAGGCACCATCTGCCAAAAAGCCTCGACAATACTTTTGAAGGCTAGCCATCCAATAGCTAACAGAGTGTTCACTCAGGTGAATCAGGTGGATCAAATTGGTCAGGGGGAAAACATCTGGTGGATGTAAATTCACCATCAGATATGGTTCCTCTGTGTTTAGAGGAAAGAACTGTTCTCACAGGGGGAACGGATCTCAACGGGAAACTATCCTCGACACAGCAGCGGCTTTTTGTCACAGTAAAAGCCAGCTTATAAAACCTTCCCACCGGCTTTTAGTCCAGCTTTATCACGACTTAATACCAGCATTTACCATGACTATGAAAGCGATTGAAACCATGTAAACATACACTTCCGTACCAATAAGGCTGGTGTATTTTAGAAGGATCTACTGTTATGCTGCTCAGTTTAACAGATTTTCTAACTTGCCAGGTAGTAAGTCGCTCTTCTTTATCTTCTCCTCCCGCATCTCAATCACTGTGCGCTGGCTCGCAGGGAAAAGGCGTAGTTGGTGCTATTTGTTCCTTGCTGGAGGCTGTAGTTTCAAGATGGCAGACCGTTATGGCGCTGCCCTATCAGCTTACCCACTATATGTACGACCAAATCTAAAATTCTTTGCTTACGAGAATGTGTCAGATCATTAGCGGAGGTCACAATACACCAATGATAGCACATGTATACACGCAGAGATCAATTTTGGCCAGTAACAACAGAAAATGATACACACTGTCCCTTTAAATGAAACTGTACACAGTCAACACATTTGAGTAACTCACTGATGTTTCCTTCTCATGCTTTTTGATGCTTCTAAACTTGAAGAAACCTTCCCTGTCCCTAAATGAAGGTCTTTTCTTTATGGAGCTAGAGGTCGAGGATGGATTTGGACAAGGAATGGGCTTCAGAGGAGAAGTTGAGGGAAATCTGGGGAAGAAGATCTTTTTAGTGAACTTTAATTAAATATATGTTTTTAACAACCACGTGGATTTTGCATATTGCTTACCTATACAGAATGTTGTTGTCTTCTAGATCCTCTGTTCCCCAGCGACCCTTCACGTCTTCGATCACATGGTTCTTCAGAAACTTCTTCAAGAGCTGAACAGTTTGCTGCCTGGTGACATCAGGACCAAAGTTGCTGTTGTTTTGGAGCAGCTGGTGCAGCCAGTCCACAGCAGCAGAAGCAGTGAAGCAGGAAGCATAGTGCCGGAAGTTCTGACGGTGCTTCCTGAGGGGCATACCAGCCCGAAACAAACGTGTCACCTCATTCCACTGAAAGAGGACAAAGACAGATGAATATGATGGGCATAACCAAGTTTGTTTAGAGCTTTCACACTTTTTTTTCTTTTTTGGTGAGGGGGTGTCTGTTTATAAAGTTTATAAATACTATCCAACAAAGTTAATAAAGTGCTCCACACTAAAGAAAAACTGTGCTTAAATTATAACCGAGTTATTAAATCAGCGATGCTCAACACCACAACAGTAGCTTTAGTTTGAAATAACAGCACAAACCAAGCATTTCTTTCTAACAACCTTGTTATACAGATAAATTCCTGAGAGATTACAATAACAAAAGAATGTGGCTCTGTGTAATAGACCATCTAGTGTGTCGGGTTAGAAATGATGTAATTGCACGGTCCTCTTCTGCATGAATCCTGGAGTAAAATCCTCAAAGCTGTTACACCAATGGTTGCTCTGGTCAAAAATGATTCCATTCTATGTTATTAATCAGAACAGATGGTAATCGGATTTGTTTTAAGATTAAATTACCACACAGATGTGGAAATGTACAAGCAAGGTGTCCACACACAGACCAATGTGTGGCGCAGCACCACAGAATGAACTCCAGGTGCCAGATGTTCCACCCCGCCTCTCCGTGATGATGTCTCAAGCATAAAATCTGGATATTTTAAGAAATGTCTGTATTAGCTTTATTGGTGACTTGCAACGGCCCAATGTGGACCACCGTGCGCATCACTGATACATGCACACACACACACACACACACTGACAGACTGATCAGACCAACCTTTTGTGGCGAGGTAACGCAAAAGCAAAACTACCCCCCCCCCCCCCCCCAAAAAAAAAGTGTAATTGCTACGATTTATTGGTGATTTCTTTTTCTTTTTTAAATCCAATTTCCCATCATTTTCACGACTGTAAATTATTTAACCGGTCAGTAGGCTCATTATTAACAATTAATACATTGTTAATAGTGTCAAAAAATGCATCATAATACATAATGCCAGCTTCTCTTGTGACTCTCTTCTACAGTCATTTAGCAGACGATTTTCTCCAAAGCGACTTAAATCTGAGAGTAAGAACAACACAAGCAAGAAATCAAACAAGAAGGGACGTCATAGTTAAGTGGTAGTCAGACTTAATTCTGCACTTCTGGCTCAAATGGGGTTATTTAATCAATCAGAAATATGGGTCAAGAACAGCATCAACAATGACAAGAAAGCTTTTTATGCTCTCACACAGAGAGACCATCAGGTAGCGAGTCCAACCTGGCGGATCTGTCAGGTCCATCAAGTTGGCCATGCCCATTAATAACAGCTGATGTTACAGCGGTCAGGTGACGCTTCTGAGGAAGAATGCAGACAAAATTACCCACATTTAAGAAAAAAGATTAAATGATCCTTTTTGAGCCAGAAGACCCACAAGAGAAGCCAGCGTTATGTATAATTATGTATTTTTGACAAAGTTAATTCTTAATAATAAACAGTACTAACAGGAAAATAATTCAGTCATAAAAATAATAGGTCATTTAAATTTATTTAATAAGTCAACAATAAATCATGTCAATCTCACTTTACAGTCAGAACACGAGCAGCCAAAACAGTAAAGCAGCAACATGCTTGATACCGTTTCTGATTACAGCAGACTCTGCGTCTGCACTTTGGGGTATCAAATATGTTGCTGCTTTAGTGTTTTAACTGCTAGAATTTAGACTAAATATAATATTTAATATATATATATATATATATATATATATATATTAAAAAAACTTCAATTTCCATTTATTCATTCATGACTGAATTATTTAACTGCTGACTAGGCTAGTTATTACCTCACGATACTTTGGTTTCCTTGCAAAAAAGGATAATCTTACAGACACTGATTAAAGGGCTACGATAGGGCACACAGCCCAGTAGTTTCTTTAGGCGTTTCTGGTCTGTGTCTGTCCCTCTTAGCATCAGGTAACATAAGACACACATACACCTGACAACGACATTATATGCATGTTAACAGTGGAAGTACAAGTTCGTACATTTACAATGACTTCTAGTTATTGACAAGTTACTTCAATCATAAAATGAAGAAGTGTAATTTTCAGTTCCAGACACCTGAAATTAATTGTTTGTAATTTGTAAGTTGTATTGCAATTTATTTTATTTTTTTTAAAGAAGAAAAACTGACGCAAAATATTGTCGAAATTGCACTGAAGAAATTTCAGCTTGTTCATAATACACTTTCTAAAAGCACATTTCATTAAATGTAAACATCTTGATAATGTATTTCTTTGCATTCAAACAAATCAAGAAACTGTGAATTTTTTTTATCATTTATAGGTTATTATTAACCGGCCCACTGGACTAAAAAGAGCCTGACACCTCTTCTTTAGATGCTCTGCTTTTTTTATCTACTGCGGAAGAACATTTCTATTTCTATTGAATTGCACATTTTATTAACTGTGAAATGTTCAAGTTAGTCAAATTCTGCAATAATATTGTCACTAATACTTATAAATCACCTAAAATGCATTTCAGAGGTTGTATTACCTTGCAAACAGATCAGTATAACTTCACAGTAAATGCCAAAGAGTCTAATAAACTTCGTGGTTGGTGTGACACATAGTTACTCAAATGGTTCAGGTGTTGCCCCTCAAAGTGACTGCTAAGGAAAACAGCTGATTGATTATTGTTTGAGGGGGGAAGATAATTCGTGAAACACCAAAGGAAATAAATGTGCAAACCCGTTTCTGTAACTGTGAAATAAACAAAGGCTGTTTTAAAGGCCGATTTTAATTCAGTGTGGCTTTGAGATACCTCTGTAAACAAATTAAACGCTTATTTTAAAAGCTCAGCTAACGTCTCCCTTTGCGTTATTGAAACAGCTAGGTGCCAACCACTAAATCCGTGTTAACTTACCAGTTTTGTGGCTCGGTAAGGTCCAGGAGTGATAATATGAGAACTCATGTTTATAAATTGTAGCGGTAATGTTTTTCCTCTTCAAATGTTATGACGAGAGGGAATAAAGTCCATGATACGAGGAATTTTTCAGCGATGTTTTGCTACTAGCTCGTTAACAACAGCAAATCTCATCGTAGCGAAGCAGGCTGATCTCCGTCTGTTCAAAATTACGAGCCGTCAACTTCTGGCAGCTGATTGGACGACGTCTAGATCACGTGAGCAACTCTGACCTAAGGAGGGTGGCGGAGCAAAACGGTGTGAATGCACCCTTAGCACGATGGAAAATATTTAACTTTAAAGACCAGTGAACATTGGCCTAAGTGACAATCACAGGGGAAACACAGGGGATTTCAACTAGATATATTTAGCTATATTTTTTTTTCCTTTCCCTATGGTTATAACGTTACAATATCACATCTAGATTGCTATTGAAAAGTATTAAACGTATAAAAAGTATAAATATTATTTATCCCTATGCAGTAAGCTAGTGGAAAACAGTCAGAATTATTCTTAATTTTTTCTGGTGTAACTTACCTGGTGGAACATTACATTTAGAAATCCAGTTATGTGTAAATGTCCTTTCACTGGAAAATAACATATTTTTAAAAAGAGAAAAACTTATAGTGTACTGTTAATGACAAACAAATATTTCTTTAAAGATGAAAATTTTACTTCACATTACAAATGAAACAAAACTGAACTATTGTTAGCTGTTAAAACGAAAGATTCAGAAGAAATTAGGAAAGTTGTTTAGACCACATTTTTGTTCCAACATGCCTTCTTTCAAGGAGCTGCAGTTTCATTGGCCAACAGATGAGTCAGCTCTTTTGTATTTTTGTTTGCAGTCTTGCAAACACATTAGCATATTAAAGGAGACTCTGGTTTGGGAATAATACAGTTAGGTTGAAAGTGGGGTTGCAGGTAAAAGGACAGTGTAGGAAAGGGTTAACTGACCACATGAAATTAGGCTTTAGTGTTGGTTTGCCTCTTCATCCAAACCTAAGCAAACAAAAAAATAGAATCAGCATCTACAGAGTTATTCTGGTTTTTAAACAATCTCTAAAATTATATTTATTTCTGCAATTTTTCGTGTTTATGACATAATTTGCATTTTTATTTATTTATTTATTTATTTATTTATTTATTTATTTATTTATTTATTTATTTATTTATAGATAAAAATCAAATTTAATTTACAGAGTGCTCTTTATGCACAAAGCAACAAAGGTAATTTAAACAAATTATGCATATTAAAAACTTGCATGTTCTCCCCGTGTATGCGTGGGTTCTCTCTGGGTTCTCCGGCTTCCTCCCACCATCCAAAGACATGCATGTTAGGTTAATTGGTGACTCTAAATTTCCCTAGGAATGAGTGTGTGCATGAATGGTTGTTTGTCCCTATATATGTTGGCCCTGTGATGGACTGGTAACCTGTCCAGGATGTACCCTGCCTTTCACCTGAAACACTGCTGGGATAGGCTCCAGCTTACCCCACGACCCATAATAGGAAAAAGTGGTACAGATAATGACTGACATGACTGAAAAACAAAATTTAAAAGCCTTCACACACCAGTGTCTTTGACACACAATCTCACACACACACATTTCCACACATACAAAACAGATGTACACTCCCACCACCTGCCCATTCTGGACAAACATGAACTCTTAACTAAATGCAAGTATATAAATAATAATAGAACAAAAACATCTGGCTTGACGCTGCTGTGAGGAAACGAAATCTTAGGAATTCAGTCACACCAAAAGCCAGCCCACCCATGACCACCACAGGTGCCACCACAGGAACCACCCTGATAATGATAATGATAAAATTAAGTAAATATATATATATATGGTTAGCACTGCAGCCTCACAGCAAGAAGGTCGCTGGTTCGAGCCTCGGCTGGGGGTGGTTGGTGGCCTTTCTGTGTGGAGTTTGCATGTTCTCCCCGTGTATGCGTGGGTTCTCTCCGGGTTCTCCGGCTTCC
>JBAMHW010000016.1:6072812-6091794 GCA_037177495.1 Rhadinocentrus ornatus | reverse complement strand
TACATATGTGTGTATATATATATATATTTTTTTTTCTTCTTGTCATTAGGTTGGAAACTTGTTACTGGTCTTGTAACATATGCGGTGCTAAACAAGTTTTATATGGCTGGGCTGAGGGGAAAATGGCTCTTTGGATTGATTGTAAAGGTTTCAGACCCCTGATCTAGCCATTGCTCCTGAAAGCCATGAGGGCTGGGGTGGACTTTTATCTGGCAAAGTGGATTCTGCACTATCTCAAAAACCCAGTTTGTGCAAACCATGTTAGTGTAGGTGTCCCCCAGGGCAATGGTTCCCAACCTGGGGTCTATGAACCCAAAGAGCACCGGGGGTCTCTGAGGCTTTGAACATTAGAGCCATTGTGATTAATGTCCAAGAATTGTCGCTATTTTAAGGGTTAAAAAAAAGTCAGGCTGTATGTTGTTTATTTAACTTTAGCTTTATCAAAGGACAGGACTCATCCTGAACACATTATTTACGGTGAGAATCTCACTTTTGAAAGCCTAAAACTAAGCATGGCATCCATGGCATTTTAGTATATGCATGAAGGGGGTCCCCGAGGAAAAATAGGTTGGGAACAAATGTCCCAGAGGACTGTTTTAGTCCCCTTTCTTTTCACCCTCTACACTACGGACTTCAGACACAACATGGACAGCTGTTTTCTGCAGAAGTTCTCAGATGACTCTGCAATTGTCGGACTGAGGACAACGACGGGTAGTACAGAGTACTGATGCAGAACTTTGTGGACTGGTGTCAGCAAAACCACCTCCTGATCAAAGCTAGGGAACAAATAGATGGTGGTGGATTTTCGCAGACACCGGTCTGCTGTCCTCTCACCAGTGAACATCCAGGTAATGGACATTGAGAGAGTGGACTTAGTACCTGGGTGTTCACCTAAACAATAAACTGGACTGGACTCAAAACACAGATGCACTGTACAGAAAGGGTCAGAGCAGGCGCTATCTTCTGAGGATACTGTGGTCTTTTGGAGTGAATGGAGCACTCCTGAGGACCTTCTATGAGTACGCTGGAGCAGCAGCATCACAGAGAGGGAGAGGAAGACGCTGGACAAAGATATCAGGAAGTCCAGCTCTGTCCTGGGCTGTACTCTGGACTCAGTGCAGGAGGTAAGTGACAAAAGGGTCCCGGCAAAGCTGATTTCCATGCATCCCCCCTGCAGGACGGCCTGCCTGCTGTTGAGAGCAGCTTCTGTGACAGACTGATCCATCCTCGCTGTGCGAAGGTGAGATATCACAGGTCTTTCCTCCCTGCTGCTGTCACACTTTACAATGAACAGTAAAGAAACCTTCCTGTACACAAACTTTTTTTCCTTGCTGCCCCTTATTTACAATTGATATTAAAAAAGACTTAAACCATTTACACAATAGTAAACAGAATTGAAATATTATAAAAATTCAAATAAAAACAAAGCGGCAAATAAACTACATACATCACTGTGCAAAAGTGTGGGATTGTGGAGAGCGGCCGTTATAGACTATTATTCTAATTTTTAATCGTTATCTCGGGTAACAGGTTAATTTTCTCATTATCTCGATACAACTTTATTTTCTCAAGATAACAAAATGAATCAGGTGGTTTAAACAGAGTGGGACATTTGATATCTGATCAAAACAAATCCCATGACAGCTGATGGGAGGGACTGCAGTCATGGTATAGTAACTGTGTGAATGAATGATTAGTAAAACCTAACAGTCAGACACGCCCCATTTTCAGCTTTTGCTAGACTAGATAAATGTAAAATCTGTCGTATTAATCAGAAATGGATGCTGCTCAATCTGACGTCAGCTTGCGTCCATTGCTGTAGGGAGGCTTCCCGGTAAGGACAGCTATGTAGCAGGATGCCCCTTTGGTTGAGGTGTTGGGAGAGAAGATAATAAGCCCTCATTTCGTTATAAATGGATAATTAATCGCGTTATTTAAAAAAAACAACAAACACTTAGATGCAATCTACATTTCATAGAGGTAGTTTAAACATTACGGGATTAATTATCACGTTTTTATGAGAAAACGGTGTTAAAAAAAACATGCGAGGCCGACCCTCGGCTTCCGTACAAAAGTCAGGTAGACTACAATATTGAAGATTTCGAAAAGAGAAGATGTTTCCTCAAACAAGATGCCGTGACCCGGATTCGACCGGGGTTGCTGCGGCCACAACGCAGAGTACTAACCACTATACGATCACGGCAGGCTATCCCTACACATAAGAAAACGTAACGCAGTACTTTAAATAAAATAGCCGCAAGGTATCTAAGTGTCACGTCTTATATTTCGTCGCCGACTTTTATCATTTTCATTCGCAAAATTAATTTGTGTGAAGCAGTACTTTACAGACAAACCTGAAATCAGATAAATGGGTCTATGGCAAATGGGCACGTGAAAACATCGTTTTAATTCTTAGATACAATTTGTGACGAAAAGTCAACGAACAAATTGAAATTATTTTAAAACGTTCCTATTTTTAAAAATAGGCTGAGTGATACAGCTTACTTTAATTTTATCTCTGAATGTAGGCGTGGAATATGGCGGTTTAAACATGTTTTCGGCTCCTGATTGGTTTATAGCTGTGCATTCTCGTAGATTGAACGCATTCTCCTTCTCCATTGGGCGTGACATATCAAGCATTCGCTTGCTATTGGCTGATCAGACATTGCGGCCAAAATTCAAACTAGACCGTCAATTAGTTAATGTGGGGGAACATGTCGTAACGTTTGCTAGTTGGCTAATGTCGGTATAAAACCATTACTACGCGTTAATATTAGTTGACCTTTTTTTTTTTTTTTCAAATGAACTGTTTGAGATGTAGGTCGCCTTTAAGCAGTTTAATTTAATAGTTTAAAATGACCGAAGCGGTTACTTCAGCTCAGCGTGGATTTCTGAACTTCAGTCCGGTGAGGAGAGAAGACGCAAACAAAGAGAACGATACTCCGGTTCTGAGTTTGATTCAGTTTTCAAAGCCTCCGTTTGTGGCATTTGGCACGGTAAAGTTGGGAACCTCGAAGTCGGTTGTTTTGCAAGTCGAAAACCCTACAGAGGATGTGCACGCGGAGGTTACTGTTGACAAAATCCCCTCGAGTAAAGGCTTTTCTGTGGACCATAACACTTTCACGATTAAGGTATTTATTTATTTTTTCTGTTAACTAACATTGTATGCGTAAACTAACAGGTGTAATGTACATCATACAAGCGATTAAGCTAAAAGTGATGCGCTATTCAAAAACAAACGTTTCTGCTTAGCGTATACTTTTTTTGTCCTGTTTATTTAACTGGACACAAGAATCAAACTGGTCAAGAAAAATCTTCTTACAGAGTCCTCTTGTTTTGTTTGTGTTGCAGCCTGAGGGCTCTTTCAGTTTGATAGTAACCTGGACTCCAACTGATGAAGGTGGAATCAGAGAGCTCATCATCTTCAATGCCAATGGAGTCCTCAAGCACCAAGCAGTTCTCCTGGGAAGAGCAGAGGCACCAAAAAAGAACAAGGTAGCTCAACCCAAAGCCTGTCTGGCTGTTTTTGCCTGGGTGAGCCGTTTGTGGGCCGGGGGTCATGGAGAAGTCGGATAGCTCTGTCCCTGCAGCTGATGGATTAGATGTCCCTGATAGGTGGCAAGTTGCAACTGATTGTCCTCCTTGCAGACTTTACACCCTACTTCTCTGCAGCTACCATACCACCCTGCAAGGCAGGACGTTGGCACATTCCACACCACCGCAGTAGAAAGCCTTCAGGACACCAGCTTCCTCAGGAAATGGGGGGGGCCTTGTTGGGCTTTATTTAACACAGCGTTGGTGTTTGTATACCAGAGAAGGGTATTCAGGTGTACGCTATTGCCAGGGCTGTTGAAATTAAACCATTAATGAAGAGAAGTCTTTGAAATCAGCACATTAATTGTTTTAACACAGTAAAGCGTAAACAACAAAGTTGCCATAATAAAAATCTGAATTTGACATTATTTGGTGAACCACCAAAAACTACTTTATCCCCCTCGTTTATGAAGATTCTGACAGTTTTTCAGTCTTACATTTAAAGCAGGTGTGTGAAACTCAAATACACAGCGGGCCAAAATGAAAAAATTGGAACAAGTTGAGGGCCGGCCTGGTTCAATGTTTATTAAAACCAACTTATTACACACATTTAACCTGTAACTAACAGATCCTATTAGTTATTGCCTATAAAACAACAAATCATTAAATAAATGAAAAATCTGTTCACGTCTGTTGCATTTATTTGTTAGGGCTTTATTTGCATTTTTCTTTTTCAAAGTAATTCCAAGTAAACATTTTTTTTTCCTGACCGGATGTGTGGTGCTTCGTTTCAAAGTGTCTTCTTACGTTTTCTTTTATCCCAGCCTCACTGTCTCCACAACAAATTCTCTGTTAAAGTCCACTTTTCATTTAGGCATTTTTTAGGGAGATGCAACTCAGTCAGGCTGCTAGAGAACTAGCAAGGTATGCGCGTGATTAATACGCAAACAAGCTTGCATTGCATTGTGGGACTTGTCGTATTATGGTGGTGTGTGCGCTCTATCAGTGATAGTGATTAGATATGATCATATGGGCCAAAAACACTTCATTCACGGGCCGGATTTGGCCTGCAGGCCTTGAGTTTGACACGTATGATTTAAAGGATGCTGCAAGATGACCCCTTTGATACATGACACAATTAATCAGTAAATTGTTTGCGTGGGGTTGGGAGTCGCGAACATCAGTGCATCTTATTTTGTGGGTTGTGGCTCAAAAAGTTTGAAAACCACTGCTCTAAGGTACCTGAGGGCGAGGACGATTTCCACAGCTGTGCCACATTCTCCTGTTGGTAATCACAGTTTTGGATTGTTTGGTGGATTAAATTATTGAATTTGCATTATAGCATACTAAGCAAGATTTTTGCTTAAATCTCCATATATTAATTTTTATGGTAAAATATTTTAACAATGATTATGTTTGAGTTTTACTTAAAAGAAAAAAACCTTTCAGCTGAACAATGAATTATGCTAAAATTCACGTTTCTTTAAATTTGTGTTGCAGAAGAGCTTATGGGACACAATCAAAAACAAGAGAGGAGGTGAAAGAGTAGCTGCACCAAGGAAAAAGAAAACTGAGTCTCCGCTAAAGATGGGGGCCAATAAAACTTTCCAAGTGTCTCGAAAGCCGCAGTACAAGCGGGACAAACCCCGAAGCCCCCTTGCTTCGCTTAATGCTGGCAGACCTGTCAGAGAGAGGTCCCTCATGAAAGATGGCCTAAATAATGCAACATCTCTGGAATCAGGGGAGAACAAGGCTCTAAATCCCAAGCAGAGGCTTCAGTCTCTGGCTTTGTCAGATCAGAAGACTGTCCATGTTCAGAAGAACTCTCCTGTTCTGCTCGTCCCGGCCACAAAGCTCGTGGACTCTGGCAACGTGTCTGCCAGTCCGGACACCCTGGGAGAAAAAGCTGAAAAGAAAGCTCTTACCAGAATGCTCAACAGGACGCTGTCACCTGTCGGGACACCTGAGGGGTTCAAGAAGCTGATGCCTAATATTGAGTCAGAGAGTCCATTTTCAGCTACGGTGAAGTCAGCTGGTGTTGATGCAGACAGTGTCTCTGCTTTGTCGTTGAAAGATGCGCTGGCCCTGATCGACTCTGATCTGAGCCATATTAACACCAGTCCTCGAGACACAAGTTCAAGCTGTGAGTTTTCAGATTCGCTGGAATCTAAGAGTGAGAAACTTGACTGTGGAAGTGACGGGGATGCCCTCAAGGCATTACCGGACAGCCCGGAACTGTCAGAGTCCAAGGAGCAACGACTCACTTTCTTTGTCAGTAAAAAATGCGTCGTTTCAGAGGAGGAGAAAGATACAGGAAAGTTAAAAAAGGCGTCTTTTACATCTGTCACAGTGACTAAGAGCAAAGCACCAGCGGAGGTGATCAGTCCTGGTGGAAAGAAAGTAAAGAAATCACGGCGACGACTCTTGGAGAAAACACTTGAACTTTCTGACAGCAGCACTCCGTGTGAGTCTGGGCCAGACACGCCAAGCCTTCCTGTTATTGATGTGGACATCCCAGAGTTCACCTCTTCCAGCCAAACTTCAAGGCTTGATGGATCACCAGCACACGCCACCTTCCCCGTTTCCTCCCCTCCAAACGTTGTTCCCTCTCATTTCTCTTTCTCAGTCACCTCTCCACCTGCATCAATTCCCGCTCTCCTCACTTTTCCCATCACCTCTTCTCCAGTCGTGGGCTCGTCTGAGCAGTCCCTGACTGCACCTCCTTCCAATCAGGAAGACTTGTTTCCTGTTCATGTGGCGTTGAAGAACAAGAAGAGAAAGAGTGAGGAGTATTTAAAATGTGATGGGAAGACTGGGGATGCTGGGAAGCCCGAGTGGGTTAAAAGGAGCAGAGTGGTGGCTGGAAAAACCGAGTCCCTGAGATCGGTCCGGAAGAAAAATGCAGCACAGCGACCGGGAGCAACAGGTGAGAAAGTTCATCTTCTTCATGAAGTTGAGTCATTGTGAATCGATTCAAATATCCAAGTTAAGTTATATTACTGGATATATTGGCATCCTCTTATTATTATTATTATTATGCTGTCTATCATTGTTCTTTTTATCCAAATGTTTCTAATTTAAATATCATCCATCTGACATGATAATGATTATGATATAATTGATCTTTTCCAACATCCATTGCTCAAGCATGTATTATTGAACTGCACATCCTCATCAACATCTTTTCATGTTTCTCTAGAGCTTCTTTCCCACCGTTGTCCACTCGGTTTGACTCGTTTTGGTCATTTTGCAATTGTAATTAAGAACCACCTCATTGCAGGTGGGGTTGTTATAGCACATTTTTGTGCTATAAAGTTACATTTTTGGGCTCGATTTAGCCCATTGGGAACCCCGGCCTCATTTGTGCTAAAACCCGGTGCTGCCACATGGAAAACCCTAAAAATGTGCCAAGCTGAGTAGGTACTAAAAGACAGGGTCTAGAAATCTAAATAAAGTGACTTCTGTTGATCAAGCATCAATTGGCCAACAATCTATTAATTATGTCAACTACTAAATATTCATTATCCTTCAAATTATCTAAATGTTTGTCTATTAGGCTATTTAAAGCTTTTTTCGGTCATCCAACAAATTCTGCTTTCTAAATGTCAAGGTTTTTATTAATTATGTCAACTATTAAAAATGAATCATCCATCAAAATATCTAAATGTTTGTCTATTAGGATATTTAAAGCTTTTTTCACAAAGTAATCTTGCCACATTAGCACATAGAAACATCTTTAAAACACAGCTGCACCCTTTTGTTATTCAGAAAGGTGGCTCGGTGCCAAATCAGTGTGTGCTTACACACAGCAAGCAGAATCGGATAAGTGATAACAGCGTTCCTAAGAAGTTTGTTTTGTTTTTTTTCCTTTTTCCCCAGGCTCGACCAGGTCCGTGACATCATCTTCTTTCAGGACTACAAAGTCTGTAGTTCTTGGCCAGGCTAAACAACCACGCTCCAAAACCATCTCACAAGGTAAACAGAAGATTCTAAGATCTGTTAGAGTGCTCTCATGGGACCCAACATGTGACATAATTTTTTATTTGCTAAATTAAAACCATTTCCGTCACTGACAGGTGCTTCATCCCTGCGGGTAGGTGGTGCTCCATCTGTGAAGGTTGCAAAAGTAGTTGCTGTAGCGCAGTCGAAGTTGACCTTCATCAAGCCGACTCAAACAGGTACTTTATGGTGAAACACTAAAATCAGTTTTTGTGGCTGATTAAAAAGGTGCTTTGCTTCGGTTTCCCCTAAGTTATAATTTGTTCTTTTCTTTCAGCTTTACCCAGACATCCGATGCCGTTCGCTGCCAAGAATATGTTCTATGATGAGAGGTGGATTGAGAAGCAGGAGAGAGGATTCACCTGGTGGATCAACTACGTCCTTACCCCCGATGACTTTAAAGTCAACACTGAAGTTGCTAAAGGTAACGCATAGCAAACGCTCTTTGGGAGAAGTTTGTTTGTAGCAGCTTGCGGTCTCTAAGTGTTTAAACGTCACCTCATTTGTGTTCCGTGTAGTGAGCGCCGTGTCGCTCGCGATGGGAAGCGATAAGTTCAGTGTGCCGAAAGCTCCTACCAAAGAGGAGATGTCCTTTAGCACCTACACGGCCAAGCGGAAGCTAAACCGCCTCCGCCGCTCTGCCTGCCAGTTGTTCACATCTGAGGCCATGGTCAAGGCCATTCAGAGGCTCGAACTGGAGGTGGAGGCCCAAAGGCTGCTTATTCGGAAAGACCGCCACCTCTGGAAGGATATTGGTAAAAGTCCTGGAAGTGTAGCATGTTTTAATGCTCTGATTTTCAGATCTGTATTTCTGAAAGTTTTTTTCTTTTTGTTTCTGTTATTTCTCAGGTGAACGCAAAAAAGTGCTGAACTGGCTCCTGTCGTACAATCCGTTATGGTTGCGGATTGGTCTTGAGGTATTTTAAAAGCCTTCTTCTGCTTTTCTAATCTGTCATCCTTAATCTTGTCCTTAGTTATCGTTTTTGTCTTCACAATCATAATGTTGCTCGCCCCCCAGACGATCTTCGGCGAGTTGATCTCGCTTGAGAGCAACAGTGACGCCTTGGGTTTGGCCATGTTCCTCCTCCAGCGGCTGCTCTGGAACCCAGACATTGCCGCAGAGTTCAGACACCCCAGAGTGCCTCATCTTTACAAAGATGGTAATGTTTGATATTTTGTTTTTTTACATTCTAAGCTCTGCAGAAGGTTCAGGAATATTTAGAGGTGGAGACTTCCTCTAAAAGCAAGTTATAGTTTATTTAAATCCACAGTAATTAAAGGGATATTTTGTTATCAGCTCTTGTTCTATTTTGCGTTTCCACTCAGAGCAGAAACAAACTTCCCTACATTATGAGGATGTAGGATCAGTCTATAAGTGAAACTTAACTTGTGAAAGAGTTTTTAACTGAATTACTTAAGTGCCTATAAAAGGTTCACTGGCACAAACTTTAATCTACTTCCCTCCATGTACTGGCAGATGAGCAGCAGGACTCCTCAATTTGAGAAAATTAAATAAATCCATCATTAGTTAGTGAGACAGGATGGATGATAGTTATGGTCTCCCACTGCTATGAGTGGAAAATCCTTACAATGGCAAACATTTTTTATTTTTATTGTTAATCTTTTGATTCTTTAGTCTATTAAATACCAAGTAATGGTATTAAAACAACTTCAAATTTCTTAACTTTCTTAACATCTCTATATTCATTGGGCAAAAAAGAAAATTAATTATATTTCTATTCTTAACCCTTTGTGGCTGCATGATATTTAATACAGTTCCTGAATCCTTTTGCATCCTTTTATGGTAAAAACACTTGGACACAATCTGCTTTCTTCTGCCCCCTGGTGGATACAATAATGAACTACAATAACTTTGACATCACACAGTAATAAACTGTAAATTACTAAAAATGTTTGTCAATCAATTTGCATTTTGTTAAAGGGCCAAATAATGACTTAAGATTAAAAAAAATGGACTCTCAATTTTTTTATTAGGTAGGCTTTAAAGAGTTATTTAGTTTGATAATCAATTTGTCTGCCACTAGCCGGATGTTATTCCTTGTTCTTAAACTGGGGTACGTGTACCACTGGTGGTACCACTGGTCAAAAAATTGACCAATTATACTCAGTAATATGTAAGTTACAGATATCTCATCTGTTTCATGTCTCTTGTTTTTCGTGGTCCATCAACTTCAAACAAAAACTAGGAGAGAGTCTCAGATCTTAACTTTCCAGTGAAGCTGACAGCAGCTCCAGGTGTGAGGGTGTTGTGAACAGGTCATGTGATCAGATCCTGCTGATGTGATCATAGATCAAAGAATAATATCTACTAATAAATACTTTACAGAAGTAGAAGCATCTTTTTTACCAGAATCATTGGGAACAGTTTCTGCGAGGGCAGAGGTGGTGTGATGGGAGCTTCCATTAGCTTCACTGGAAAGTTAAGATCGGAAACTGTCCCAGTTTTTGTTTAACAATGATGGATCATGAAAAACCAGAGATGATTGTTTTTGAATTTTATAAGACAAACATATTTATCTGATGGAAGAGTCTTTTTTTTTTTTTGGTCATTTTACCAGATGGATAAAATGTTTTTGCTATGTTTTTATTGTAATTTTGTTATGTTTTTTTGTTTTTTTCCAGATTTGTGGTTTTTTTTTGGCCCCAAAATGTTAAAGTAGTGAAAGCAATAAACATCTTTTCCAATAATGGTTGCCACCACTCTCCAATATAAATTATATTTCAAAGCCAAGTTGATTAACTGTCCTGAAATAAATTTGGAAAACTAATGCAATATTTCTAAGCTACTAAAATAAATTAAAATCAAACAAAGGAAACAAAACTTTGTCACAAACTGGAAAAAAATGTGTAAATTTCCCCTTCTTTTAGAAAAACTCATCTGGAAGACTAGCATTTTTTTTTCTCTATAGTGCACAAACCAGTCTTGACCTCTTCTCCATTAGGCCATGAGGAGGCGCTGTCTCGCTTCACACTGAAGAAGCTGCTCCTGCTGGTCTGTTTCCTGGACAAAGCCAAAGGATCCCGTCTGATTGAACATGACCCGTGTCTGTTCTGTGTGGATGCAGAGTTCAAGGTATGCCAACACCTCTTTATCCCATAAACCAAATCCATAAAGAACCAGTGTGTACTTGCTTATGTGGCACAGATTCCTGTTTGGCTGGCACACGAGGGTCACGTTGTGATGTCGGAAGGTCACTGTTGATCAAATGTTTCTAGTCACATAAAAGCTGATGTCTATGAATCCCAGTTCATCACTTTGTCTTGTGTCGGGTTGCAAACATTTGAAGTATTATTAAGTAGCTACACGGCTCTGGACAACTTCAGGAGGAGACAAACCTAAAAGGTTTCATGCCATTTTATTTTACTTTTAACTTTTTACGCTTTCATTTGGAAATGAGACCATTATATTAGTTCATTAAGAATTTATAAATATTGAAAACTACATATAGCGGGCACAGACCCAAAGTACATCTTTCTACATGATTTTAACCCATCTTGTTTTGTTATTAGGGATGCACCGATAAAGATGCCAGCATTGGGCATCTATCTGATGGTGTGTGTGTAGAATAAGAACCTGATACCAATAAGAATAAATCCATCATTGCATATTCTTTCACTGGAGCTTTCAAATTAGCATCTAGCTGTATCGTGCTTGTGATTCTCTTACAGGCGACTAGAGACCTGCTGCTGGCCTTCTCAAGAGACTTCCTGAGTGGGGAGGGGATCCTGCCCCGACATCTCGCCTACCTCGGGTTGCCAGTTTCCCACGTTCAGACGCCCCTAGACGAATTTGACTTTGCTGTGAAGAATTTAGCCGTTGACTTGAAATGCGGCATTCGCCTCGTGTGAGTGAGACGTCCTGAATTTTAATGCTCTGTCCTGATCTCAGCTCTCAGGCGGAGAGCTCAGTTACGCTCCCTGTTGCCCACAGCTCAAATAAAAGCTGCTTAAAAGCAGGTACACTGCTGATAGAATTCACTAAAGCAGTCCGACAATGGAGAATTATTTAAGAAATATTCATATATAGTCCAGCAAAATCATTCTAAATGTTTTATTTTTTTATTTTTTTTTTTTTTTAAACACTTAAAATGTGATATTAAATTGACAGATGCATCACTTCAGCTGCTCTTTAATCTGCATTGGCCGTTAAAAAAACTACATAGGTTGACAACAAATCTCACGTAGTGTTTTTGTAAGCGCTCCTTGTCTTTCTGGCCTTTTTAGTTTTTATCTGAACATGCTATTCTGCCAAAACACAGAAAAGTTAAACAAAGATGCTAATTTGACTGAGGACGGATAAATAAGGAAAGCAAGGAAGGGTTCCTTTTACACACCATATTATTATAGTGATGATGATGATGATGATGAAGATTTTCGTCATTTATGTCTCTCATCCAGGCGCGTGATGGAGCTGCTTGTTCAGGACTGGAGTTTTTCAGCGAAGCTCCGTCTGCCCGCCATCAGCCGCCTGCAGAAGGTGCACAATGTCGACGTCGCCCTGCAAGTGCTTAAAGGCAAAGGGGTCGACCTTAAAGATGAAGGCGGTAACTACGACACAGACTCCTCCATTTCTATTCTTTTGAAATTGCATCTTTTTTTCCCTCAGCCTTGTGTACAGTGATACACTAACAGAATTTTTCATGGATTTTCTTTCTGAATTTAATTAAACTGATGTTATTTATTATTTGTTTGTTTTAGGCTCCATCATTGATTCAAGAGACATTGTTGACGGACACAGAGAGAAAACGCTGAGCCTCTTGTGGAAAATCATCTTTGCATTCCATGTATGCATCTTGTTTATGTTTCCAATTATTTAAAGTTATAATGCTCCTTTTGTGTTATGAGTAGATTCACACCCTTTTATCCATTATTGTGCGAAGGTGGAGGTGATTCTGGACGAGGATCAGCTCAGGGAGGAGATCGGCTTCCTGAAGAGGACTCTGAGGACCAAGCGCAGGCTAGCCGCCGTGAGGGCCGACCGAGGAATTCAGCCGAGTCCTGCAAAGTTCAGGGTGCCTTACAAACATATAAGCACCAAGATTACTCTGCTGATGGACTGGGTCCGCGCTGTGTGCGACTTCTACAACCTGAAGGTGACTTTTTATCCTCAGATCAGTTTCACGTGTGATGACCTCTTCACTGCTGGAACAGTAGCTGATATCTGTTGTCTGTGCAGGTGGAGAACTTCACCGTGACGTTCTCAGATGGTCGCGTGCTCTCCTGCCTTATCCACCACTACCACCCCAGCCTCCTACCAGCAGCGTCTGTCAGTCACAGCACCACCCAGACTGTCGAGTGCTCGCCCAGAGGCCGCCTGGAGCTCAGCTGTTCAGCCAGCGACTCTGACAGCTCCTTTGACTCCTTGCAGACAGGCCAGAATGGTACATGTCCCCTGTGCTGCGAGCTCAGTGCAGTTTGTTTACATGAGCTGTTTAAAGTCACACAAAACACCTGCTTGGTGTTTTTTCCTGCTTCAACTAGACTTTAAATGTGTTAGGGAGAGTAGAAATACTTTTGCGAATCAGACTTGACCTGGTAGAGATTAAAATAACATGACTCAGCAAGTTTTTGGATGTGGTCGAGATATCTGCATTCCATCAGAAATCTCCAACTCTGGTCTTTGACAGCCCTGCGATGGACTGGTGACCGGTCCAGGATGTACCTGCCTCTCACCGCATAAATGGTGGGATTGGCTCCAGCTTACCGACTCGTAATGGGCCAAGCGGTAGACAATAAGAGAATGGTCTTAGATGTTGCATCATCCCTGGTTCAGATTAATGGGTCATTAAGCTGTTTGGGAGATGCGGTTTATTTGGATCGGATGTGTTGCAGTAGGGAAACATCTAAAACCTGCTGAGTGACTCTAGAAGACCAGAGCTGGAGATCCCTGACCCCGGAAATCCTGGATATGAAGGCAATTGCTGAAGAAGAGAGTGCTCAGTTTTCCTCCTGTGTACATACTGACAGAATTGCAGTGTTGCGTTTTCCTCTTTGAAGCGTGATCCTGGTTTGGACAACTACTACTTTTACTAAATCTTAATTACCAGCGTAGCGTATAACGCCACCCTCTAAAGGTGTCACACAGCCTTGTTCTTTCACTTCACAGCAGAAGAGGAAAATGATTCCTTTTTTATTTTATTGCTTCATCCAGTTACAGACATTTATGGTGCGTCAGGCAAAACTTGGTGGTTCAATCTGTAGTAAAAAGGGACAAAGAGTTCCTGTTAATAGAAGTAGATGTTTTCATGATCATTTCTACTCCGAGGAGAAGTTTTAATTCGGATAGATAATATTTTGCCGATTGATTTAATTTCTTGAAAATAACAAATGGTTATAATGGTTCAATGGCCATGCTGAGCAATACTATAGCTTGAAAATTTCCTCTTTAATTTATTCTAAGAATAATATTAATAAACTGTACAGACAACATCTGAGCTGATAACAGTATCTCTGTGATTCAACAGGCCCAGATTCTCCATCAGTGGAGTTTAAAGAGCTGCTGGAGAATGAGAAAAACAATTTCAAGTTGGTTAACAGTGCTGTGGCCTTCCTTGGTGGAGTTCCAGCCATGATTAACCCAGCCGACATGTCCAACACCATCCCGAACGAGAAGGTAAGACCAGGCGGGAGGTTTTTTTCAAACCTCTGCTGCACACAGATTAATTTTAACAAAATGCAGGAAAAGCAAAAACATTCTTACAATGTAATGTTTCTATTTGACCATAAACTGTCTTTTTTTGATCATATGACTGGGTCATATGTACAGTGATAGTTGCTTTTTGTTCATCCCTCTTTTTTTTTCTGGGACATTTGCTTTTGAGAAACATCTACTATTTTAATTCTGTATCTAACAGAGATCCACATATTGTGTCTGTTGGAATGAAAAATAAACTCCAAATTGCCCAAGAGAACAGTCTGATATTGATTAAACATCCATAGCTGTGCAAGAATATTCATACTCGCCTGTAAGACGTGGTAGAAAAGTCTTTGTAAACACCAAAGTGAAATTCTTCATCCAGGTGAATTTATTTGCAGGTGGTGATGTCCTACCTGTCTTTCCTCTGCGCTCGTCTGCTGGACCTGCGGAACGAAACCAGAGCAGCCCGGGTCATACAAGACGCCTGGAGGAAATACAGACTAAAGAAAGATCTGCAGCTCTATGAGGTTTAGTGCTTTTTCTTTTCCTTCTTATCCATCCATGAAAAGAGAATTGAGGTCACCTTGCGTGGTACCTGCAGTAAACCTGATCGTTGAAACGGCACCTCTGGGTTGGAGGGTTAATCTGAGTTCCAGCCAGACTCCAGCTGTTACAGCTGTGCGTCTCTGTAATGTTTCATCTTTTGCTGACCCTGCTCGTCATCTTACACTAGAATCAACAAAAGTTAATCACATTGATCATTGGATCTTTTTAAATATTTAATCTTTTGTTTATAGATTTTGATTAAATATTTTATACTTTTAATAAATAAAATTTTGAGGCAATTTGTATCAACCTTACGATATGAAGCTTTTCTAATTTGACTCCTTTGTAGGATTTGGAGACAAATCATGTAGCTCAAAGTGGCAACCATCCATATGTTGATATATTTATGTAAACTAGTTAAAAGGGCTGTGACAAAACCGGCCACACAAACAGAAATCTTGATTCATTCATTAGTCAGTACTTGCCTACAACCTATCACTATCAGCTGATAGTGATAAAATGTTAAATTTGGTGTAAACTGCATTAACTGAATGGTCAACAAACATGGTCCCTTAAACTGAACTATTTAAAGAATGGGTGGATTAAAAAATATAAACGTATATATTTAAAATCCAGTTGTTTCTACTGGTGGAGATGCCGAAGGCCAAAAAAGAGCCTGAATATTAAATAGATAGCCTGCTTTATAGTAACGACAATGTTGCTGCAACTGGTTGATGCGTAAATATACAAGATGTCATCAGTTATCCAACTTAAAACCTTTCTGTTAGAAATCAGTTGCACAGTTGGTGAAGCCTGTTTACCTTTTCTTGTGTGGAAGTGTTACGAACCCCAAATCAGGCTCAACTCTAGGGCAGAAGGTTTGGTAACAAAACGGGCCAACTTAAATGGTATAAAATAAAAGATATTTTATTAACAATTACCAAAATTAAACAAGATCTTCCTATAAACAAAAAAAATTCAAAATGGGTTCAAATAACTCAAAAAATCCTATAAACAAAAATACACCAATACCTGCGATTAACAATAAACAAACAAAACGATAACAAAAATGTCCAATTTACGGTAACTCTCAGAATACTAAATACAAACAAAAGAATGTCAACCAGACTAACTCTGGGACGTCACATTAAATAAAAACACAACTGAAAACAGCTTCTCCAAAGAAGAGCGTTACTTATCCAAACACTTAGAAAACTCAAATGCTTCTCCAGCACTAAGCGACAGCGTCTTTTCTCCAAACCACAAGTCAATCCTCGGAAAGCTCTTAAAGCAAACACAGCTACTAAACCACAATGTGTATTAAACACTCAGAGCAATCCCAACGGGCTAACTGTGTGCCGAAGGGTACACAGCCGCCATGAGTATTTTTATTCACGGGCTCGTATGGGCGAGGAATTCTTCCGCTTGACCTAGCAGACGTGATCCTGAACTGTAGGCAACCAATGCCGATTCCTCAGCCAATCCTTGCGTCGCCCTAGCGCAGTGGGATTTGCATCTCTGGTTCCAATACAAAAGGCCAGAATAGGGCCAGGGGCCGTAACAGAAGTGATTGAGGAAGTTGGAAAAAGGGGCAATAATTGTTTTTTTTTTTTTTTTAATTTGTTTCAGGACAGAAACAAGGCTGCTGTAAAAATCCAAGTTGTGGTAAGAAGTTTCCTTCAGAAGCGTCGAGCCAAGAAGCAGAATCGAGCTGCTGTTCTCATCCAGTCAGTCTGGAGGGGGTATTTAGCTCGCAACAGGCTGAGGTTGAAGAAACAGGCTGAACTCTGGGCAATGCAGCACCGAGCAGCGACTCTGATCCAGGTAAGTGTTTGTGCAAATGCAGCTGAAAATGTGTAAATATCAGTTGTTTTAGCCAGGGACACGTTATTATTCACAATTTAGAATTTATATTCTGCCTAGTTACCATTTGTGGTTTTCCTTTTGATTAATGGGTCTTATCTTCTCTATACAGGCTCAGTGGAGGATGTTTTCTGCCTTGAGAGCCTACCAACGCCTCAGATATTACACAATTGTAATTCAAGCACAGTGGCGAATGCGGAGGGCAGCCGCTGCCTATGGGAAAATTTACTGGGCGGCCAGGGTCATTCAGAAGTATTCACGAGCTTGGACTTTGTCACGACGAGACCGTGGAGTTTATCTCCGCCTTAGGACCGCTGTGGTGAAACTACAGAGAGCATACAAAAGCTGGAAAGCTCGGAAAACACACAAGGAAAACTGTGCTGCTGAACTAATCCAAGCTGCTTTTAAGAGATGGTACAAGAAGAAAAGGGCAGAAAAATATGATGCTGCTGTAAGAATTCAGTCTTGGTGCAGGATGCAGCTGTGTTTCCATCGGTACAGAAATCTGAAGCGAAGTGCTGTGCTCATTCAGGCTCAGTACAGAGGCCATACACAACGGCATCGCTTTCAGATGTTGAAGCTGCAGCATCGCTCTGCTGTTGTCATCCAAAGTGCCTTCAGAGGGTATCATGTCAGAAAACTGGAGCTAAAGAGGAAATGTACTGCAGTCACAATCCAGCGCTGGTTCAGGGCCTCTGTGGCAAGAAACGTGGAAAGAAACAAGTTTTTGAGAATGAGATGTGCAGCTGTAACCATACAGGCGGCTCATCGTGGAAAAGCGGTGCGAGAGAGGCTTAAAAAGCAACACAAGGCCGCGACAGCGATCCAGGCAGATTTTAGGAAATATGCTGCCCAAAAGAAGTTTCTCGTCTTGAAGAAAGCTGCAGCTGTAATACAACAAAAGTATAGAGCTGCAGTTTTGGCTCGTAAGGCAAAGAAGGAGTTTGATGCTGTCAGGAAGGCTGCACTCGTTATACAAGCCAACTGGAGAGGCAGAGCTGACAGGAAGAGAATAGAGATGTGGCATCGCTCTGCAACACTGATACAGGCCTGCTACCGTCGGCAAAAAGCACAAGCAGAGTACAGATCCCAGAAGGCGGCAGCTGTTGTCATTCAACATCATTTTAGAGCCTTTGCAGCTGGAAAGGAGATGCGGAGTGTGTACTTGCAGAAAAAAAATGCATGTGTTGCACTCCAAGCTGGATTCAGAGGCATGAGAGTTAGGACAGAGCTGAGGAAAAAGCACAAGGCTGCTACTTGCATTCAGTCTGTGGTTAGGATGTTTTTATGTAGGAAACCATTTTTTCTCCTCCAGAGTGCAGTAATTATCACCCAGTGCCGCTACAGAGCTCTCCTCCTCTGCAGGGGCCAGCAAAAGGAGTTCAGGGAGCTAAAACAGGCCACCATAACGATACAAGCCATCTTCAGGGGATTTAGAGTGAGGCGAGATTTGAAGAAGAGGCACAACGCTGCCAGAGCAATCCAAGCTCAGTTCAGGATGCACAGAATTCGTATAGCTTACTTGGCTACAAAGTGTGCCACCATTATTATTCAGCAACGCTACAAGGCTAAAATAGTCAGAGATGAACAGGTGCAAAGGTTCAGAGCAATTAAATCTGCAGCTGTGGTCATCCAAGCAGTGTATCGTGGACATAAGGACAGAAAGAGGCTTGCAGGCATGCACGAAGCAGCTACAGTCATTCAGAGAAAGTTTCTCACCATCCAAGCTAGAAAGCAGTTCCTAGCTATTAAGGCAGTAGCTTTGATCTGTCAGCGGAGGTACAGAGCAGTGACCCTGGCAAGATCATGCCACATGAATTATCTGTCAAAGCGAAGAGCTGTCATTTGTCTGCAGGCTGCCTACAGAGGCTATTCAGTAAGAAAGCAGCAGCGTGTCAGACATGTGGCAGCTGTAACTATTCAGTCTCACTTCAGAAAGTATCTGCAGAGAAAAAACTACATGAGACTGCAGTGGGCTTGTAGTGTATTGCAGGCATGCTACAGAGCTAATAGAAAAATGAGAGCAGAAGTGCACTCTCTGAAAGCTAAGAGAAAGGCTGCTGTGGTCCTACAAGTCGCCTTCCGTCGGATGAAATCAAGACAACTGATCAAACAAAGGCTACAGGCTGCCAGAATTATCCAGAGCGCTTACAGAGCCCACCGTGAACACATACTCTACCTTACACTGAAGTCGGCTGTTCTCAAAGTTCAGCACAGGTATCGGGCTAATGTGGCCACAAAGAAACAAAGGAAACAGTTTGAACAAACCCGACGAGCAGCGGTCATCCTTCAGGCTGCATACAGAGGACAGCAGGTCAGAAAAGAGGTTGCTCGTTGGCATCAGGCCGCTACTGTGATCCAGTCTGCATTCAGAAAGTACAG
>JBAMHW010000016.1:6057529-6072712 GCA_037177495.1 Rhadinocentrus ornatus | reverse complement strand
AGAGCCCAGAAACAGAAACATACTGAAGTGAAACATTATCAGGAGGTCAGAGAAGCGGCCATTGTTCTGCAGGCGGCATATCGAGGAATGAAATGCAGACAAATGATGGAAGAAAAGCATCAGGCTGCCAGAATTATCCAGAGAGCTTACATGGCAAATCATGAACGACAAGAGTATCTGAAGTTGAAATCTTATGCCCTCATCATTCAACAAAAATATCGAGCTAACATGGCTGCTAAAGCGGAGAGGAACAACTACACCAAACTGAAGCAAAGTGTCATCACACTACAGAGAAGCTGCAGGGCCTGGAGAGCTAAACAACAGGTAAAGAGTAAAGCTGAAAGAAATGTTTGTCCTGCCTTCCAAACAGCCCGTGGTTTGATCTCATTAACCTTGTAGAAACTTAAAATGGCTCAAATCAAGACATGCATTATGTCGAGAGGTCATGAAGATCAAACAAAGCTAATATAAGGTTAGTCCTTTTTAATGCATGCTAATGTGTTTCAGATCCTTGAAGCAGCCCGAGCAGAGAGGACACTTTGCTTCACGTCTGCGGTTTTCCATCATCTCTGTGCCATAAAGATCCAGCGAGCTCTGAAAGCTCACTGGGCTTTGGAGTCAGCAAAAAGACAGATCCATTCAGTCATCACCATACAGGTAGAGCAGTAAAAACAACAACAGCCGACAGCTGTTAGTGCAACATTACTTTTATATATTGATAATCTTGTCTTTTCTAAGCGATGGCTGAGAGCAAAGCAGCAGAGGAAACAACATCTGGAGGACAGACGGAAGGTGGTTATAGCACAGAGAGCTGTCAGGAGTTGGCTATCCCGACGCCGCAAGGCTGCATCCATCATCCAGAAGGCTGTCCGGAAATTCCTCCTACTCAGGCGTCAGAAGAGGGTTCAACAGGGCATAATCAAGGCTCAGGTACGATGGACATCGGGCTGCTGTATTGTGTCTCATTATTATTATTATTATTTGGGATTTTCCGATGCAATTTTTTTGTCCAATATTTGTACCTGGGGTTTAGGTATATGCCGATACCGAGTACAGATCTGATGCCTGTGTTATTTTATTACGAGATCAATAAATTCTATTTCGTTCTTCAGCTTCACGTGAAAGTGACATGGATCTGATTGTCACGAGACTTATACATTTTTGCTATTGCTAGTGCGTCCAATAACAATACTTCGGGTTAAATATAAAATGAACTAGGAACCTCTAGTTTCCTCCTTCTCAGATGAATAATTAACAAGCGCAACAAGAAAGACGGCGCTAGCACCAGAGAAGCCGATCAGCTGAGCATCAACAGCCGGTCACGGAATAACAGGAGAGAGGAGGAGAAGGCATATTAGTACAGACCTGGAGGAAAGAGCTCTTCTTTTCTTTTTACTTTCTTTAAATGAGCGTGCGAGTGTTGAATCCGCTCACCCGGAAAAGTGTGGGGGATGACTGAGCGTTAAATCCGGTAAAAAAATAACGCAATAATGACATAAATTAGTTCCTGCTGATGAATGGATGCAGAGTAGAGGCTGACATTTTTTCAGGAATCCCGTGGGTCACGGGATTCCCACAGGATGGGAGTCATAGTCGCTATTTATCAAATGATTGGGACCGCACAGGATAAAAAGTTAACGGGCGCAGACAGGAGCGGGAACCAACCAAACAAACAAACAAAAAAAATAGACGTGCGCCACCATTTTGGTAGTTTTCGCACAATAAACCTAGGCTGTAACCTAGGGCTGGACGATATGGCCAAAACTTGTATCACGATATATTTCTTAATTTCAGTCGATACGATATAATTCCGATATCGATATGAACAAAATTAAAACCTCAGAAAAACTGCCAAAAATGCCACAACAGATGCTGTAAAACTAAAAATTATTTTGCCTAGTCTATGAAACTCCTCCAGTAAAACATTTTAGAAATAAAAACTACAATAAATTAATGTTCACCTTTTATGTGTATTTAGCAAGGCTAAATCAGCCTTCAAACAAAGTAATTTAAAATCACCACCAAAGGTCAAATAAAACTTTTACCATTCTCAATAATAATAGCTTTAACTTTAAACTACAACTTAGGCTTATTATGTTCTTCTTAAAGATATAAACAAAGGTGCTTCAACTTAAAAAGAAAAGTGCTCAAAATTGCTACAAAAAAACAGAAAAAAAGAGTGAGCAACAATTGGTTCTTCATCTTCTGACTCAGCATATGCTTCGGATGTTGCCTGATCAGCAAAGAATAATAAAATAAAACTAAATTCTTCAGTCAATTTTTTTCTTGTTTTTTAGTTTGATTTGTTTTTTTTTAATTGGGAGTCTGGAACATGTCAACACTTTAAACTTTTTAAATACTTTTGTCCAAGCTCTTCATTAATAGACAATATCTAAAGGTAAGTCAGTGAGGGACCAGCCAACAGCAGTTTTGTACGTTTCATTTTAAGCCTGGTGATGAAACGGAGCTGATCTCTGCTCTGATGCAGCTGAGTCAGGACCAAGTCTCGTATGAGTCCTTTTGGACGGGGGAGGGGCCTGCCTGCACCCGCTCCTCATCGAGAAAAGTAAACTACGTTCATTTACGTCAGTCTCCAAAAGTCTCCAATAAACCAACAAAGTCGCTTGATCTGTTGCTAGTCGCTTGAAAAAAGAAAAGTCGCTAGAGGGGAGTGAGAACGAACAGGACAGAGCTTGGTTTTTTATTGTTACTGACCTCCCAAACAAAACCAGAAACGCGGAGCGGCTTGTCTAAAGAAGAAGGGTAAGAACAGTTCATCCAATTCAAGGGATTGCCTAAAGACTAAATTTTTTTTTTTTTTTTTTTTTTTTTTTTTTAAATGGGAGTGGGGGTGATTTTATCAGGATTGAGACGGGACATGATTTTTTCTTTTGCTTTGGCCCGGGATTGGGACGGGACAAAATTTTTTCTGTGGGAGTGGGATGGGACAGGAGTGAAAATCCACTCTCATGTCACCCTCTAATGCAGAGTTGTTTTGAGAACAGCTGCTTTTATTGAACAAATATTGATTGTTGCCAACCAACCAGCATCAGAAAAACAACCAGGTGATAACTGTCTCTCTAGCCGGCTCCTTTCCCGACTCACTCTCGCTAATTAAGATTCAGTTTCCATGGTATCGGATGGTGTTTAGACAAAGGGACTCGCCGATCCCCTTGGTAAGATCGGCGAGTATTTCCGATGCTGATATTGGTATCGGCCCATCCCTAATTATTATTGTTTTGTCTTTGTTGTAGCTGCTAGTTTATTTGTCTTGTTTTTTCCCCATTTGCTTCCTTCAGGCTCTGTGGAGAGGACACCGCTCCCGCCGACTGAATGACAACACCAGGCTTCTGAAGTTGAGGCACCGCTTGCGTCAAGTCTCTGCTGGGGTCCGAGAGGAGGACAAACTGTGCAACAAGACCTCATCTGCACTGGATTACCTCCTTCGATACAAACACTTCTCTTATATTCTTGAGGCCCTGAAAAACCTGGGTGAGAGTTGGTTTTTATCCAAGTATGGCATTTCAAAGCCTCCAATAGTGATAGCAGTTAGTCTTCTTAGCTGGCTCGGTTAGGGGTTAAAAAGAGAGTTAGGTTTTCTTCTAAATGGAAGTGATTGGGTCTGAAAGTAAATAAATATAAAGTGAGGCAAAATTATAATTCCCATTGATCACTTATCAGCGAACACACTCACATTCACTAATGCACTTACTTATACATTCCCCACGCTGTCCTTCACGTTTAATCACCAATAGCTATTGATAACAACCATTCTGCTGTTGCTGTAATGTTTAAATGTGTAAAAGAAGTGTCCCCTAGAAAATGTAAGATTTTAAGGAAATGTGGAAGGAAAAGGTTCCTCTTCTGCTCTCTTGAGGTTTTGTGTTGTAAAAACCAAAGTGCTGATGATGACAAAATTATGTGTAATTTCTAAATACACATGTAATTTTGCCCTCAACACTAATAACTGTGTGTTGGTGTGTGTGTGTGTGTGTAGAGACCGCCACCAGGTTGTCACCAGAGTGTTGCGAGCGCCTGGTGGAGAGCGGAGCCACCAATATTATCTTCACGCTGATCCGCTGCTGCAACAGGAGCGTCCCCTGCATGGACGTCATCACCTTCTCCATTCAGATCCTCCTCAACCTCTCCAAGGTACCACACATACAGAGTGGTGTGTAAAGGGATGGACAGTCAGAAGGCTTTTGTGAAGTTGCTTTGACATTAAAGTTATAATAGTGATAAGCCATCCAATTTATTCTGATAGCGTAGCATTTCCAGAGACAGAATATCAAGCTTTCTTACTCTTTATGCAAATCCAGGTGTTAAGCTCAGAAGTTGCTCCAAAATTAATAACACTTTGAATATTTTATTTCTTAAGTAAATACATTTTCTATAACTCTGAGATCTTTAACTTTGTTCCTTGGGGGCCACTAAAACCTGCAGGTTTTAGATGCATCCCTGTTCCAAAAACCACTGATTCGAATTAAATGCATCCAACAGCTTGTTGCGATGACCCAAGCAGGGAAAGATCTAAAACCTGCAGGATTATGACCGTCAGCTACAGGAGTTTGATATTCCTGCTTTTGACTTATAATGCAAGTGAATGTGGTCCAGTTTGAGAGACTGCATGTTTCAGGGATAGAGAGTATTTGCTACCAGGCATCATCTAACAGCTGGTTAGTGGTACTCGCATTAAGTCCAAAACCTTTTCCATCCACCACAGTAACGATTTGCAAGCATGCAGGAACTGCCGACAGTATTATTCAGCGTATTTTAACATATTTTAGTCTAGTAACTGCTTCTTCTAGCTAGCACATTTATGAATAAAGAGCAATGGAGCATGCAAGTCCTGAATGCAGGCTGCAGGCCTCCTGACCCAAAGGGGACCTGAAGGAGCAGAAACTTTTGCTGTTTGACAGCTGGTTAGAGGTTTAAAAACAGGGGTGTTCAACTGAAATCTAAGGAGGTCCAGTTAGAGAAACATTTGCAGCCATGGTCTGGGAGATCATAATGACTATTTAAACCTAAAATAAAAACCGCTTCCTCGTGCTGTAATGAGATGGTGAAACTCATGTCCATCAGCCTCACAGATAAGTCATGGTGAGCCCTCCAATTCACTTTTCTCACCTTTTTGTTATATTTCACATATTTCCTATTTATTCAGGGGCATTGTCACTGTTTCTTTGTCAAGTTGTTGTGTGCTCATTGTGAATAGGGATACGTAACGGTAACGGTAACCACGGAAACAGGACTCTTTACCCTAGTTCTTGAAAAAAAAAAGGATTTCTGCATTCATGTTTCCCATCCCACATCCATGGGTTATTGCTTTATTGTGGACAGTTGTGAGAAAATCAGGAGGGCTTCATAAAAGGAGCAGGGCAAAGCTCAAAAAAGCAACTGATGATATTTGTAAGCGACTTCACAGAAAAACAAGCCCAAATTCTTTAAAAACAGGGGGAACACCATGTGGGACAGGTTCTGGGTCCAGTACCGGACCGCGGTCCGCTTTTTAGTGACCTTTGATCTAGAAGCTAAACAAAAAAAAAGGAAAAGTAATCAGTGAAATAATCACTATTCAGGCTCTGTCCATTTGGCTGTATGTAGTAACAGTCCTAAACAGTAAACATTCACCTTTTTTTTAAGCAGGCCTATTTACAAAAGTAGCGAAGGGATATAATCACATTTAGGAAGCTTTAAGATGCAAACATGGGAGATTATGAAGTGGTTTACATCAAATTACAAGTTTGAGTTAAACATAGTGCCCTGGTGCTTGTAAGAGTCCACAGTGTCAGCCTTTTCACAGATAATGCTGGACTTGGGAAAGCAGAACTCTTTCTATCATCAGTAATTATGTCCTTAGTTTTAGTAAAATTAAGGATCAGGCAATTAGTGTCAGACATCTGAACAAATGTTAAAGCGCCACCGTGACCCTCCTCTGTCCCATGGAGCAAAATCAATAACCAAACTAGAAAAAAGTAACCTAGATGGAGCTCAGGTAGTGCAAAGCATATATTAGATGGCGGAGTTGGAAATCCCAGCAATAGCATCTGGCTCACAGAGGGAGTTTAGCTTAGGTGAAGCTTTTCTTTCCTGGCTTGTTCAGCTAATTCCTGAGTTTGTTGTATTTATCCCGTTTTCTGCTCATGAAACAATGTGTTACACAGAGTTTTAAAGCGACGGGTAGGTTGTTATCAGTTTCTCCAACATGCTCTTTACATAAAACCCTGGTACTAAAAACCTATTTTTACACCTTTTTTTGTTAAACAGATAATTTAACCAATTAAAAAAAAGTTTGATTGCTGCACATTTATTTCAGTAGACATGGTTCAGAGTAAGAAGTTGCAACAGAATAATGTTTTTGGACCCAAGGTCAAGTTCATTTTTACTGGAGAGAGGTTACGTGAGCAGGCTGCATACATGCAGGCTGTTTCCTGAAGTGTTCAGATTTGTCACTTACCTGCAGACTTTCTGTGCCTTTTTAAATCAACATCTTGATGTTGACTCAGTTTCTCTTCAGCAAACTTTGTTCAGACTTTTTGAGTCAGCATGTTTGGTAATCTTTTGTTTTTGATACGAGCTCATTTTTCCCCTCTTCTGCTATTGCTCGCACTTTATCTTTGCAAAAAATATCACATTTTAAAATCAGAATTCCGACTTTCTGCCGACGTCATTGCTGATAATCATTTGATTTCGATTATAAAATAATACAAAACAAAAAAGGACAAAGTGGAAGATTTCTGGATTAACTTTATTAACTTTCACAAAGAATTAGCACATTGAAAAGGTAAAAGCACAAGGTTACCGTTTTATTTTATTTTTTGTTTATTTACTTTAGGTAATAAAAATTAGTATTTAATTTTATTTCCATTTATCTGATTTTTATTTATTTTATTTTACATGCTTAAAAGTTGAATTTAATCATAAATATGTGCCGTAGTTTTTAGAAATTTAAAGAAAATAATTGTAGTTCAGCTAATTTTTCATTTGATTTATTTTTTCTTACTGCTACCAACATGTTTTATTGCATTGTGTGTCTACGTTCAGACAGCTGGTGGTGCTACACCCTCATTGTGTCCTCAAAAGCCCGCTGTACTGGGATCCAGTTTAATCTGAACTTTTGTCTTAAATGAGGGCAGTTTGGGAAAAATGTAAGTTGCAGCAGATTACACAACTTTCAGAATCCTGCAGTACAGGAAAGATGAAAATGAAAACTCAAGGACGATAAGCTGAAAGTCTGGTTCTAAGGACAGTTCATACTGTTCCTCATGCCACTGATTAGTTTGTCCCATATTACATACAATACACAGTCAACATTCACTATATATAACCTTCCCGTTGGAAAGCTGTGAAAAACTAATGAAAAGTTATTTAAGTCTGGTTCTCGGGGACCGCTGTTCTGCAGGTGTTAAACCCCTCCATGCAGGGGTGGATTTAATGGGAGCGATAGTTTTTACCAGTGTCATCGGAATTAATCTATAAGATTATATTATATAGCTTTGGAACAATTTCACTCATCTGAACCGATCTATCCCTATTCCCCTCTGTTCACTCACTTTTTGGTTTCCTCCCTCAGTACCATAAGACCATAGAGGCAGTGTATTCAGTGCAGAACTCTGTGGAGACGCTGCTAGATCTGCTGCAGAGGTACCGGGAGAAGGCGGGTGATAAAGTGGCTGAAAAGGGCGGAAGCATCTTCACCAAAGCATGCTTCCTACTTGCTCTCCTCCTGCAGGACAAACATCGCGCTGAGGTCCACAGCTGCTACACATACTGAATACAGAAATCTAATAAAACAGCATTTTACTGATGTCACAGAAGACAAAAGTAAATATTATATTTTTTTCTTTAGGAGGTCACAAAACTACCCAGGGCCCTAGACAGGATACGCAGTATTTATCGCCTCACTGCCCGCAAGCACAAGATGGATGCAGAAAGAACCATCATCAAACAGAAGATGAATGCCTCCATCAACGGGAGCTTCTTCATCGCAGCAACGCCTCGAAAATCCCGCACCGCACCAAAGTACGGACGTTTGGATGCAGTCCTGTGTGTCAGACCGAGACGTGGCATTTTCTGTTTTTAACAGGAATTTTCTGTTTTTCAGATTCGCCCCAGATTGGGTCCTCAGAAGAGACAAGCTGAAGGACATAGTGGATCCTCTCAGGGCCATTCAGATGGTGGCAGACACAATGTTTATTGTTTTGTAAATCTCATTTTTTTTATAGAAAAAATATTGTTTGTTAAAATCAGTTCATCTTGTAAATATTGAAGTTTGTGTTCTTATTTTTATTATGTTGTCATTGTTTTCATTGGCTACATTCCCATAAAGTGGGCAGACGGAAGTCCAAGACAGATGAGATCTCAGCCATCTGTTGCACACAGACTGCAGCATTCCCGATGACGTGTGGATTTTCTGCTACAATAAAACCAAAATGGTTCAGCCTTATGCAGAAGATATTTAACTAGATTTAATGTGAACTTGTCACAAGAGGTTATAGCAATCTGTATGCATTTTTAGGTCTGCTGGTTTTGCCTTGACATCTACTGACCTATGGTTTGGTCATTTCAAGTGACCTGAAAATCTTCCATCTTGCATCCCACTTTTCCCCTCTGCATATTAATGTTGTTTTTCTCAGCATTTATAATGTGCATTTTCCATTTTTGGTATTTTAAAAAATGTTTTGTATTGGCCACGTTCAGGAAAGCTCTTGGATATTGTAATGAAATGAAACATTATCTTTAACAGATAAGAATGTGATATTTCCTTTTTTGTGTGTGTGTGTGTGTTCTTTTAAGGAGTTTTTTAGCCTTTTTTTGGAAGTTGCTTGACAGGACAGTTGAACAGAGGGAGAAGAAGGGGCAAAGACTTGCAGTTTGAGACCACAAATTGGGTCAAAAACCTGGGGAAAGAATGTGGTATTAGAAATAAAAACTTTCCAAATACAAACGGAAACAATTCAAATATGCAATGTTTTTTTTTTTTGATGTGGATATTCGTTATGTACAGTATCTGAGAGAAAAAAAATGGGGATTTCATACAATGACCTGAAAATCCTGATTATTCATTCACATATTTGTGTGTTCATGTTATTCAAACTGAACTCATTAAAACCTCGATGGGCAGGTGGGCAGGGTCATCACGCCATCATCACAGCTCTGATGCACTGCAACATCCCAAACACGCGCTTTTTCTTCATGTTCTACATATATTGTATCTGAGTTTTTACTCTGGAGATTAATGCTGTGTCTAGTTAAGTCATCTTGAGTCAGTGCAGGGTTCTGCAAGAGAAAACATAGTTTTCCTTGGTGAAGAAAAAGCTGTAAAAAGTGCAGATTAAACACAAAAATAAAAGTTTGCCACGAGAACATATTCTTACATCCCTGTAAACATACAGGCCCATGACGCAGGTTTATTTGTCCGGTAGGCTTCTGTTTTATTCTTCTCTTGTTAGATAAAGAGCTTACATAAAGCCCCCGTCGTATCGTGATCAGAACACTTGATTCAATATTTTCTACCTACACAAACATACCTGTTCTTTACACTAACTGTATTTCTAAAATTTCTTTTAACATCTGTAAACATCTAATTACTGAGCTTAGACACCGAACCTGGGATGTGTCATCGCCCCCACCCTTTAAAACTCTCCCACAATACACCTGAGACACCACAAACCCTGCCACTTTCAAATCCGAACTAAAAACTCGCCTATTTTTCCTCGGCTGTTAGCCCATAACTTTTATTTATCATTATTATTATTCAAATCAAGTTTATTTGTATAGCCCTATATCACAACAAAGTTGTCTCAGAGGACTTTACAGAAAGAAAAATTATTAACCTCTTCGTGCCTTGTATTTTGCTTATTTCTTTTTTTTAACTTGTTCTTTTATCTTTTAAAGCATCTTTGGGTTTTCTGAAAAGCGCTATATAAATAAAACTATTATTAAGTAAATCTTTACTTTATATGAGCAGTTATTTCCTTCTCTTAAAACATCTTTTACATCTGTAATCTATGTAAATTTCACGTGTTGTTTCTAGTAGCCTATCCCTTAATGTTCCTTTTTATTTGTTATATTGTTTATTAAACAATAATATTGTAAGAAATCCATCTATGATACCTCCAGGTGTGCATGAGCTAATCTTCAGGATTCATCTGCTCATGCTAGAACTGAGGTGAGAAATATAACCAGCTACAAATTGTAATGGTGTGGTGGTTAGCACTGTAGCCTCACAGCAAGAAGGTCACTGGTTTGCGCCACTGGCTGGTGGCCTTTCTGTGTGGAGTTTGCATGTTCTCCCCGTGTATGCATGGATTCTCTCCAGGTTCTCCGGCTTCCTCCCACCGTCCAAAGACATGCATTTTCAGTACAGCTGATTTGTATTTCCCACAAGGCACTTTTTAAAAAGTCTTTACATGTGCAATTTATGGATACTAAAAAGAAAAAATAAACACAAAGTTACTTACCCTGGCATTTCACAAAGGTCAGACTGTGAATCCACAAAAACAGGATGAAACTTTCAGATGTGCATTTTCTCTTCATTACCTGGAGCCCCAAATAAAATAGGACACCACAGACTGAAACACTGTTATATACAGAGGTAGATGTGGATTTCACAGGAGAAAAAAAGAGAAAAAGAAAAAATTGATAAACGATTACACAAACATTTGCAGCCTTTAACCTTTAACTGGAAAAATAGGAATGGGCTGCACAGGGTCTCATATGATAAACCAAACCATTCACATTACATGAAAAATGGCAGAGAAACATCTCACAAATAATTTCCAAAGCTCAACAAATAATAATAATAATAAAAAAAAACAAGATATGTCCTTACTTTGCAGCTCTAAATGTCCATGATATTGAGTTATTTCTACTGCAATAAGCTCCACCCCCCCACACAGGGAAAGGTCCCAGTGGAGATTTTGTTTTAACTGGGAATCTTTATGAACTGAAATGAAGATGCTAACTACTGTACAGCCCCGTGTTATTACTGGAAAGTGATGAGTTCTCATTATTTGGCATTTAAGTGAAATGTTTTAAGTGAAATTAACTCTCTGTCACTGGATATCGTATCATTAGAAATATAACATGTTGTAATATAAAATTAGTTTTTAACTGAAACTTTCCTAAATGTATATATACATAATTTTTTTTTTATTTACTGTGTTTTGGGCTTTTGAAAAATTAAATCCCCTTTAAGCCGTGATCATATTTTTTAGAACATGCTTAAATTAAGAATTGCCCCAGAATAATTAAATAAATTTAAAAAGTATTTTTCTTTGGCTGAGAAAAGTGAATTAAAACAGGAGAAATCTGATATTTCCACTACTGAAAGTGATATCATGAAAATGTTGGTGTAAAATCAAATAATTATTTAAATAATAATATAGTAATGTTCAAATAGCACAACACAAGCAGTGCAAATTATAAATGACAGCGTGTTGGGGGCAAACCTTTATCTGAAGATAACATGATGATCACTGGTTGAGATTCTCCATCAGCCCTTTTATGTAGCTGTAATAATGAGCTGGTAGGCCAACTACCTCCTGTCTAAACGTCATTCGATTGTAAATGTTGCACTGGTTCGTTATTTTAATTTTAAACTTCCCAACCCAAACACAGAACTACAAATGGAGATGCTAACCGTTCATATACACTAGGTCATATTTGGGGTTCCCTGGTATAACCTGGATAAAATAATTAGTTAATTGTTTGTGTTGTTAAATTAAACTGACAGGTGGATATTTTAATACTTCGGCTGCTTGGCTATAACAGTTTGTCCACATATACTGTCCACATCTGTCCCCGTCCAGCACACAAGTAGTTGCACAACTGTGAGAGTGAAGAACATTTCATTAGTCCAGGTTAAATGCTGACGAGGAAACCTTTGATTTAATCAGTTTATCATTGTGTTCATCTGGTTTTACAACAAATGATATACAACTTTTTATCATTGCTGTTTGATGTCTGAGGTTTATGTTCACAAGTCCATATGGAACAAATGCTTTTTGTGTGTGTGTGTGTGTGTGCGTGAGTGCTGCAAATCTGGATATAATGCAGGTGTTTCAGAGGGAGGACACTCAACTAGTAGTAAAGAGGAACTGGCAGCAGGTACAGAACAACAGCAGGACAAGTAATTGTTACAAGAATGAGTAATGAATGTTTAAGGTTTACAGTAACCTATACCTTAACAGTTAGACATGAAAAAACACAAATATTTGGTGGGTTCTACTGAACCAAACATGGCTCTACAGGTGGGCTGAAAAGTTTGGGAACCCTTGATAAAGTTGGACAGTTTCTTATCTTCTTCAACTTTTTCCTTTTCTATTAAATTTATTATAGTAATCTGGCACAGAATAAATTTACATGAAAATAAATACATACAAACTACAATTAGCTTAAATTTAAGATTGTTTGGTTTTGTTGAACTGGAGTTATAATTATGATAAAAAGTAAACAACAACAATAAATCCGTTGTGACTGGGAAAAACTGACATGTTTGCCAGTTAAAGAAAAAGAATAATAATTCTTGCTAAGATCTACCAGAAATTATTGTCTTTATAAAGATAGATATTCAAGTGGGCGATTTGGGATGTTTTTTTAATAATGGAAACATGCAGCAAATAAACTTTTACGTTTTCCCACAGCTGGCTCAGAGCTTCTTGCTCTTTGGGTAAATGTTGTGAAAAGAACGTCCATTTGACTGCAGAGGCTCACAATGAGATAGTAAACTCTGGCCAAGAAGAGGATATAAAACATATTCGACCACCATACTTCAATTAAACCTGAACTTCATGTCTTGTGATAATAAGGTAAACTGTAACTTGCTTTATAATGTGGAACAACCTCCTTAAGTAGTTTCCCTTAAATTAAGTTCAATGAATAATCAAACCTGTCTGAGATCAGACAGGAGAGACAATTAAAAAGCTAAATCTTCCACAGAAGATTTAAATAAACTGAGTGTTTATTTAAATCCAGGTTTAAATAAGTAAAGAATAATTGATTGATCAAAAAAGAAATGAGGAGAAAAACTTGTTAAGTGACTGTTATGTTGTGCAACTTTATTCTTTAAACATGCAGACACAAAAGATTCAGTCACACATTAAATGAGCACACGCAGCACTGAATTACACAATTCTTTGCTCTGCTTAATCATTTCCATGTTTCTGTGCTCACGTTATTTAAATGCGGTGACTGAAAACCTTCACTGGCAGGTGGGAAGCATCACCTCACTATCATTACATCTCGTACGCAGTGGTATATCTGTGCTTTTTCCTGGTTTACAAATGAATGTAATATGATCCTCATGTCCTACATATATTTTACTTAAAACTGCAAATTTAAAATGAATATTATGGCGTTCCAAGTCATCTTGATTTACAGTGCAGGGTCCTGCAAGAAAATATTAAGAAATAATATTTTTGTCAGTAAAAAATGCAAAAGAGCAGAATGACAGTAAAGAAATAAACTAGTGAAATGTATACTTGGTAATACGAAGAGCTATAATGTCTTGTATACGAAAAGAAAAACAACAAAAAAACTACTGCCTCACGCTTTGTCTTACACATTATTCCTGTTTAGTTTTATAAGTAAACTGGCATTTCAAAACAACCCCAAGCAAAAATTGTTGCAGTCAACCTTATTACTACAGTATACATACTGATGAAATAATATTTAAATAACATTAATATTAAGAATATTTCTTAAATTGTTTTTTTTCTCTCTAACTGTGGCCAGAATATTGGACCCCTCCCCATCCTTTTAAAGACTAAGCCTTCTTGTGGTGCTTTTCTCATCATAAACTGTATTAAACACACAAGACGATGGGTGATATATCACACAGAGCTGTTAAACACACTTAATTCTGAAAAACAAATAAATTAAAATACAGAACTAAGAGAAAAAATGTATTTCACCCGATTAGAAAATATATAATTTCAACTGCAACTTACTGAGGCATCTCATGTCTCCAGTCCAGTTACCATTGTTGCATGTTAGGTACGGTTCCCCCTGCATTATGTAGTAATTCTGGCACCTGTATTCAATTCTTTCATTGTGTGTGTACTGTGGCTTCTCTGTCATCAGGTAGTGGTGGTTTAGAACAACCAAATGTACCTACATAAATGTAAACAATGAGAAAAAAAATACAACTTAAGATGTAATTGTGTCACAAATAATCACATTTTCATTTATATTCTAAAGCAGTAGCAGTAATATGACAAGCTTCACTCGCCTTGGACCTCAGTAGCCACCTTTGCCAACTTCTAGCAAGGGCTGAGATGTTACGTGCAATGCTGCTGACAGCATGTAACAGGCTTTTGTTTTTATTGTTAGAAAAGTGTTAAAGGCTAACTCTCTATTAGTCCATTCATCGTGTTACATATACTTTGTAGTGGTCACACACTCAAACTGACAATGTTACCAGTTGTGTAGTACTCGAGGCTCTCTGTGCATGAAGTTTATCTAAAATTTAAGTTAAAAGACTCCTCCCTGAGCCGCCACCTTGTCGTGGTGGAGGAGTTTGTGCGTCCTGATAATCCTAGTGGCTATGTTGTCGGGGGCTTCATGCCCCTGGTAGGGTCACCCATGGCAAACAGGTGTCTAGGGGAGGGACCAGATGAAGTGAGGCTCAAAAATCACCCCTATGATGATGAAAACTAGCGCTTGGTGGTCGGGCCTCTGCTCATGGGGCCCGGCCGGGCTCAGCCCGAAAGGATGACATGGGCCTCCCCTCCCGTGGGCTCACCAACTGGAGGAGGGGCCATAGGGGTCAGGTGCAGTGTGAGCTGGGCGGCTGCCAGAGACAGGGACCCTGGCAGTCTGACCCTCAGTGGACCCTCTTCCATTCTGGAGTTGCTCCAGGTGAGAGGTGCCGAGCGGGTGTGGGCATGCTCATTGCCTCTGGCTTGGCGCCTGTACGTTGGGGTTTACCCCGGTGGACGAAAGGGTAGCCTCCCTCAGCCTTCAGGTGGGGGGGACAAGTCTTGACTGTTGTTTGTACTTATGCACCAAGCAGCAGAGTACCCACCTTTTTTGGAGTCATTGGAGGATGTGTTGGAGGGGACTCCTTCCAGGGACTCGCTCGTTCTGCTGGGGTACTTATATGCTCACGTGGGCAATGACAGCGAGACCTGGAGGGGCGTGATTGGGAGGAATGGCCCCCCCTGATCTGAATCCGAGTGG
>JBAMHW010000016.1:5992921-6004771 GCA_037177495.1 Rhadinocentrus ornatus | reverse complement strand
TCCTTCTTCACCACGACAGACCGATGCAGCGTCCGCATCACTGCAGACGCGGCACCGATCCGCCTGTCGATCTCCCGATGTGTTTCACCCGATGTAATATTGTTTCGTACTTCCCGGCCACCGTACTTTTCTTTGTCCAATGAGTCAAACAATAAAAATAGATCTCACACAATCACAAGTTCAGTCGTCAGATTACATTGGTTTAGCAAACACATAAAGATCAACACAGGGGAGGTTTCTATTTAACGCGGCAAACAAATGACATCTAACTGGGTGTCATAACAAATGAAAAAATGAGGTCTCATGTTGCACCATTTCAGCAAAACACTGTCACTCATCTGCCCTGACATCAACAGCTGTGCCAGGTCTATCCCTTAATGGGGCTAATTGATACCTGCTCCAAATGTGATCAGCAGGAGCACAATGGAGCTCTAATTGTCAGACGTTAGTTACCACAGCGAGAAAAGAAAATAACACAAAGGGTGTGCTGCTTTGAAGCATCATTTCACATTTTGTTCATCCTGCACTTTAAAACCCATGAATCTTGATTCACGGACAGTCTTTAATAAATAAACTGTCTTCAAATTCTATTAATTAAAAGTAAAAATTCCCAGATATCCATTCTGAGAGACAACACCACTGTATGATAAAACCCCTCCACCACTGCAGAAAAAAGTTATGATGTGCTGCTCTCTGCACATACTGAGCTGACAGTGCAGGTAGATGTGGCTGGAGTCAAGCTCTGAATTATTTACACAGTGGAACTTCAAAACCCTTTCCTAATGAGCGAGCCCACAGGTGCAGAATGGCTAGAAAGGTCATTTTTTAATGTGATTATGTTTCAAAATTCACATTCCCAGTTTTAAAAGCCCCAGTCCCTCTATCAGTGCTCCATCTGGCAGCCGTGCAGCATATGAGCTGATCACAATTACCGTACGAGTCATTAAGCTTTTTAAAATACATGTTTCATCATGCTCCCCTGTTACTGCTAACACGAAAGCTAACATCGTAAAACGCAAACTTTAGTTGACATTGTGACAAAGTAGAATGTTAAAAAGCACATGAAGGTTTGTCGTCTTGAGGGATTTAAATGAGCATTAGACCGCTCCATCCAATCTGTCTACCAACAGCTCCTCCGCGAGAAACAGTTGATCTAATGGGAGCCAGTATGAGCCAATGGTTAATGCATGAGGCAGTACTTCAGACTAATGGTTTCTGCTAAGTACAAAATTGGGACAGATGAGCAGAAAGAGCAAAAACAGGCAAAAAGGTGAGGACGATGGCAAGAAATGTCAGTGAAAGAGAAATAGATATCAGAACAAAATGAAGAAGATATCTTTGGGTGAAATCTTCAGATGGGGGTCAATATGGAGTATAACTATAATAATAACAATAAATATACATTTTATTTATTTAGGTCGTTATCAAAGACACACATAGATGCTTTACAGCTGGAAGAGCAAAAATAAAGGTGGAATTTAAAAGAAAATAGATATAAATTATGATGTGGGGGTTTTAGTTTAGTTTTTGTGGATTTCTGCTGTCATTTAATTTCTGCTTCTGTCTTTCGGTCCCCTGTTTTATTTAGTAGAATCTATGTTCTCATGTATAACATGCTCCCTGCATCTGGTTAATTGTCACACCTGCTTCTTTTTTGTAATCAACTCAGTGTTCAATATCCTGATTTTCCTTTGCTCATCACCAGATCTTTGTGTTATGTTCTAGCTGTTGTATTAAGGCGGATTTATGCTTGCGCGGCGTCTGCGTGCAGCCGGCTACGGCGTAGCTGATGCTGGTGAGTTTGCTTTCGCACTCGAGCGTAGGGGGTGCGCGTCGTTTTGGTGTCATGTTGCAGTTTCTCCTCCTAACCTGAAGGTGGCAGTAGGGGTGGTATCGGCCGGTTAACTCACCAGGTTGGAGTTATTTTGATGATTAACTTCAGTTTGGTAGGTATTTTCTGTTTTAAAACAAAATGGCGTCCAGTATGGTTCAGTGTCTTTATTAGTTTGTGGAAAAAAACGAAGAAATAATTCGATCAGACTCTCATGAACTTGATCCCGGTTATTGTTTTTAGAAACGGTGGTTGCGACACAAATTTATCCACTAGATCCAGATATCTGGCAACACGTGATCCCAAACTGACCAATCACAAGGGAGAACCTCTGCATCATCTGTCTGCGTAGCAGGGGTGCACGTCAGATCTGGAAGAGATGCACGTCGAGCCTCTGCAGAGCTACGCAGAGCCTACGGCGGTGACGCAGACGCAGACGACGCGCAAGCATAAATCCGCCTTTAGTCCTTAGTCCGTCATTTAGTCCTGTCCCTCCGACTCATCTTACTTTTACCTTTGTTAGATTTTCTTGCTGGTGGTCCTGATCCAGCAGGGATTTCCCTTCTAAGCTATCTCAGTTAATGCATCCACGCGTGTCCTCTGAGTTTTGGGTTCTAATTTCTCATCTCCTGTTTGCATGATCCATGACAGCAGCTGGCTAGAAGTATTGTACACAGAGATTGTTTTAAGCAGTAAACTAAATCATGTGACATTACTATGAAGAAATCTGTTGTTCGTATTAATTTAAACATTTTGTAAACCAATTTTTACAAACATCTGAATTATGTGGGCTGAATCATAAAAATCTGTGTGGGTAGGCCAAATTTTATGGGTTGATTTACTTTTAAAAATCATCCTGAAGCCACGTAAAGCCAAGGTGTAAATAGTTGTTTAGTACCTAACATGAGAACACTGATGGACCTAAATCAGTGTTGAGAGTCGCTGATTTGTATTTTAATATATGCTGATTGAGGCACATCATAGGAGGGTTACACAAGTTTTTGGAAATCATCTTAACATCTTATTTTTTGAACAATGGTTCGAAATTGCTTCTGCTCTTGCTTCAGAGCTCCAGCTTTAGTCGTCCACAACAGCAATTTTTACAACAATGCAGCTGGTGGAGTCAAGCTTAGAGCAACAAGTAGACTTAACTATAAACTATTTTAATATCAAACCATTTTAATAAATCTGGTATCTAGTAGGCTTATCACTTTTTCTTTGTCCTCCACTTTCCTCAGTATTCTTTCTTTTTTCATCCACTAACAATAATGGTGTCCTATAAAGCGCCTTTACAAGTGGCACAGGGGAATATGACTCATATAGGCATTTCTGCATCTGAATGAACACCATTTTAAATTTTCAAGCCCCAGAATCTTCATGTGGAAGTCAGAGGGGGTATTATTATATTATATACTATATATTTTAGGCTTTAGTATTAATCTGGTTCAAGTTAAAAGTCAAGCTTCTTCATCAAGGTTAGAAAAGATTCATTTTGGGGTCAAATGAATTCTTACAATACAATCCTGAACTTCAGAGGCCCAGTTTGACTAGTTGTTTGGTAATAAGTACATGTAGTATTTTACACAATAATTCTGTGACTGGTTGGCTTCATCCATTATGATCATGATTATGATTATTCTTGCATTTTACCTTTTTGGAATCTCACAACCAGTGAAGGTTAAATATTTAGATGTAATTATGAACACACAAACTATGGCTTTGTATTTGGGAGGGCAGTTTTGAAAGGGAGCAAGAGACAGCGGAACTAAAAGATTTGTGGGAAGCAGTTTATTACTGAAAAAAAATTTTTTTTATACCAAAATGTTTTGCTTTGGTATTTTTTAAAGACTCAAAAATGGGTAAAAATGGTCTGTTTTAATTGTAACAATGTGCCTAAATACACATTTTAAGAAATGCGTCTTTACTAAGTTGTCTGATACGTCACTGGTTCATCACTTGGATTTGGTGCTGAATGTGTCGAGTAGCTTAATAGGGAACAAAAGATTTTTTTTCTGAAAATGGTTGTGTGCAAAGATTGCACTGTGAAAAAGTAGCAAAACAAAAAAGACCCCAGAGCTAGCTCTGTGGCTAGCTGAAGACTTTTGCCAAACAAACATTAATTTATAAATCTAAGACTGTTTGTCTCAAACACTGTCATGTAAAATTGTGCCTTTCTCAAAAGGCAAATTAGACACATTCATTTAAAAATTTAGAATAATGCAAGTCAAGCAAGTTTATTTGTTTAGCACATTTAATGTACAAGACAGTTCAAAGTGCTTCACATAAAACATTAAAAGCAAAACAGCGGGAAGCAACAAAAAAACTAACTATAAAAGAAATTTAAACGGCAAACAGAAAAGTTTTTAGCCCTGATGTAAAACTGCTGAGTCGGCAGACCTGCAGGTTTCTGGGAGTTTGTTCCACATGTGAGGACATAAAAGGTGCCTCTTCGTGTTTAGTTCTGACTCTGGAAACAGAAAGTAGATCTGACCCTGATGACCTGAGGGATCTGGTCGGTTCATAATGTACCAGAAGATCCTGAAGGTATTTTGGTCCTAAACCATTCAGGTCTTTGTAAACTAACAGCAGGATTTTGAAGCAAATGCTTTGACAGACAGGACGGCAGTGTCTGAGGACTGGAGTTCTAGGATCTACTTTCCTGGTCTTAGTGAGGACTCGAGCAGCAGCGTTCTGGACTAACTGCAGCTGTCTGATGGACTTTTAAGGGACCTGTGAGGACAGCATTACAGTAGTCCAGTTTGATAAATGCCTGTACCAGTTTTTCTAAATCCTGCTGAGTCATCAGTCCTTTAGTCCTTGATATGTTCTTTAAGTGACAACAGGCCGACTTCACAGCCGTCTTAATATAACTGCTAAACTTCAGGTAAATTTTAGCAGTTAAAAATAAATAAACATTTTTGTTTTGTTTTTTCTCCTGTTTTGGTCAATTTCCCATCTTAAATCAACCAAATTTATTTAAAAATATTTTAGGATTCAAGATTTCAGCTTCCAAGTATCTAAGTGGATCAATCCTGCACTGTGGCGGACACACAGACACACACACATACATACAAACAACAGTTGTCAGGTAATGGCATCTCCATGTGGTCATGTGTGTACCGATGCCTTGTGAGTGGTTAGGAGAAAAATAAACCCCCCCTAGGATTAGAGAAGACCGTAGTTTCAGGCTGAATCTACAAAACCTTTCTAATTAAACATTATTGTGCTTGTTTCAGTCCGTTTTCAGGGCCATTTTTTATTCGTTTGTATTTGTTTTAAAAAAATATTTCTTTTTTTTGTGTGTGGTTTTGTCTTTTATTCAGTTTTTCATGATTTTTTTGTAGATTTATTGTTCTTCTTTGAGTTGATCTTCAAATTTTGTGACATTTTGTAGTTCTTTGTCAGCAACTTTGTGCATTTTTCTGGCATATGTTGTCATGAAGAGTTATTTTTCTGCATTTTTGTGGTAATTTTAATATTTCTAGTATGAAATATTCAGAGATCTTTCCCAGAAAAGTTCATCTCAGAGTTCTTGCTCCTGTACCCACTAGGCCTGTTCAGTAATCTATGCTGAATACTAATAATACAAGTCTTGTACCTTCTGACTGACAGGAGACGCCAGAGGTAGCCAATCAGAATCCAGCTGAGCATGAGCCACCACAGCCACCCCAGTGGCCCTGCCTCTGTCTGTGGGGTACATAGGGAGAAATTTACATGATGCCAGTCTACACCAATTTCTTGGATCTGCTTGTGGTCAAAGGTTTTACATTTCTCTGGGCTGAAATTAGAGGGTGTTGAGGCTGTAGCAGATTATAAGGAGAGATTGACGTGCATTAAAACCGCATTGCAGCTGCGTGGCGAGAATATAAGTGCATGTGACAGGTGTGTGGTGCTTTGCAGGAACAGACAAAATATTTCTGACAAAGTAAATGACTTTCAGGAAACCTTTTGCATAGCAGCATTTATCAAGTCTTAATGAACATCTGAAAGGGTCCAAATGTAAAAGCAAGGACTGGAGACGGAGAGCGAGACAGATGGTGAGATGGAGCATGATACAGAGAGATGGGAAAAGGAAAGGAGAGAAAACTACCATCCATGTGATGAATGAGGGTGGTGGCAGAAGCCCCCTGGCGATCACTCAGTCACTGAGACGGGCCCTAACTTCATTATCATGACACTGTCACATCAGTAGACTCCTTTAGATAAGAGCATGACAAAACTCAGCTTTAGAGTGGATCGATAAACCAGCTGGGGTTTTAACAAACAGAAAGGACAGCATGGCTCTATTCAGGGTTTAGAAACCTGCTTTTAAAAATGTTTCATTTCATTCATTAGGATGAAATTTATAAGATTTGATATCCTACAAATGTAGATTAGACAAGTGAAATAAAAATTATTTGGCCTATGCTGATACGCTAGTAATTTACTGGTTTATGAAGCCTGTGCCATGTCACTGACAACGATACTCAACATGCTAGCAAGCAGCATCTGAGCCACTTTACCCAGCAATTCATGATCCATAATCCTGTTTTTGGTTTTAGTAGTTTTAGATTCCTGTTTTTAGATTGCTTTGTATATCTGTGTTTTCCTTTGTGTCTTTGTTTATTTACTTCTTGTTCACCTGGTTTATGTTTGCACCACCTGCTCCTCATCTTGACATAATTGTACTTTCCTATTGTCCTCAGAACTTGGAAATCTGAGGGATTTTTGCCAGAAAACAAAATGATCTTGTTTTTCTAAACGGCAAAAAGTTGCATGGGACCCCAAGATTCCAGATTTAAAGATGGCTGTGTGCATTAATACTTGTAGTCCATTTTTTATCATATATTTTGTGCCCATCAAGTTTCTAGCGTAAACAGCAGCGAGTTGTTATCGATAATTACGCTGTTGTGGTGGGTTTATCCGTGAAACATTGTGTCCATATGTGTGGGTCATTAAACGTTATCACCAAAAAGAACTGGTGTTCTCATGGTCAGTGTTGGGAGTAACGCGCTACAGTAACAATGTTACTTGTTTGGGTAACGAAGTAAAGTAGTGCGTTACACTGTGCTTGCCTGGGCACGTTGCCATAGAGATGGATCTGCGTGACGTAGCTGATTGTGCGTCAACTAAGGATAAAAAATATAACTGGAGGCGGAGATACGGGCTTTTGGTCAGTGGCGATATTCTCATTATTTTCATTCCAGGTTCAGTCCAACTTGTGATGAAAGATCCTGCTCGCCGGTCCGTGGAAGGAGTCCTTTAGCAGCCGACGCCTCCCAAACAAGCTAAGCTTCATTGAACATTTCCTGGAGTGCAGCAGCCGGTAACAGACAGAAATAAACAAGCTAGTTGCTGGTTCATTGTAGGAGACATGCTCCGCCTGTTCCAGGTTTAGAAAAATACTGGATAAAATGATTATGAGACAAGTGTGTCCATTTCTTCCCATAGACAGCCATGTTGTTTTGGTGGGTTTAAAGCCGTTTTCTTTACAATATACAGTAAACACTATGAAGACAGGCAGTGATGATCGTCCATGTCTACACACTGAATTATGGCCAAGTTAAGTAATAAGTAGTGGTGTTACTTTTCAAATGCAGTAACAAGTAAAGTAATTTCATTACAATTTACAGAAGTAATGCGTAAATAGTAACAAATGACTTTTTAGAGTAACTACCCCAACACTGCTCTTGGTGCACATTTTTACAATGGGTTTGTAATATTCTAATTTATATATGGCATTTTTCACAAATTGGGTGTTACGGCTGCTTGCTGCTACCTAGCTGAGGTCGGCTGGAGCTTTCACACCTTCAATTTCACCCTCCTCATTGACTAATTGCTGGTCCAATCCCTGCTCCTGCTGTCACCCACCAGGAAATAAACGGCTTCTGCAACGGCTTCGTCAGCAGCAACTGTTTGTCTGTCCTTGGCTTGCCTAGCTTAGTAGTTGTGACCGTATGCTTTAGTTGGTATTTGTGTAGTAAGATTAGTTTCCTACAGTGTTAAAACTGTTTGGCGTTGTGCTATAGTTTGGTTGCTGGCTGAGTCCTATTTTCTATTTTTGGTAATACATAAAGCCCTTTTGGCTTCTTTTTGTTGTACTTATAGTTAGTATAGTTGTTAAAGTTAGAATGTGTTGGGCAGGGATATTTTTGTATTTGTAGTTGTATATAGTGTGTTGTGTGTTTTTTATAAGCATAGCTATTGGAGCTGCTTTACTTTCTATTTGTAGAATAGCTTAGTAGGCTAGCCTTTAGTTTCACTTAGTCTTGGTTTTCCTTTTTGTACTGGCTTGTTTTGAGTTTATACATAGATGTTTTATTGTTTCTTTGCTTTAAGCAGCTTTGCTAAACCCAACACTTGTAATTTGTTTGTTCCTCATTACTACTTGCGCCAATAAATTCTATTAGCTTCCATTTTAACATCTATCTGTTTCTCTATAGTTACGCATCTCATTCCCCCTGAGTCCGGTCGTAGCATGTTTTTTAGAGACGTTCATTTGTGGTCCTTGGACCATTTTGGGACCAAGTCTGCAGTAAGATTGTGTTGACCCACAACACTGAGAAATCCTGACATTTTTCCATGGCGAGGACATTACTCTGTAGCTGTGTACGTTGTGAGCGTAAGATACAACTTTCAGCGCATTAACAGTCAGAGGTACTTTCAAAGCATATATTTTGCAAAACTAAATATTTAGTCTTAAGACTTAAACAAAGCTGTAGATGTACCTTAAAGGTGCGAACTCTAGAAATTTAGAGGAATGTACTTTCTTTAATGAATAATTTGCAAGTTTTTACACATTAAACATATTGAGAAATTGTCCCAGTAAAGTAATTTTTTAATTTTTGGTTAAAACCAAGATTGATTTGCAGTAAGCACGAGCCAAAAAATGTCGAACAGTGAAATTAATGTGTTTTGTTTTTAAAAGGCTTTTTCCTGTGTGTCCTTTGAAACTGCAAAAGGTGTAAAAATCCATTATCATACTACCTTGTGTGGCTCACATTGTGCTGATGACCAGTAGACTGGGACCCAGTTTACAAGTTAAACACTGATACTTTGTGGGGTTTTTTTTTTAGATATGAGACGACACCATATACACATGATGCAAATCAACCCATGCAGAACAGTTCCACTTGGCATCGTTTAAAGAATTCAGTCCCAGTAAACAAGCTCTTAAGCCTTGAACCATGGCATTTATCTTAATTGGAATTCATATCCAATTGTGCACCAGTTGTTTCATCTTTGTCAGTTTTGTCCCTGGGTTATTTTTGTGCCTTGCATTGATTCCCATCCTCCTGAGCGATTTGCTGCAATCAGTGTCTGATTACTCCTGGGTTGACTGATGAGGTGCTGTGGTCTCCTAACCCTGGTTTTACAGCAAACAGGATGTAGCTGCTGGTTTAGGATGAGACCTCGTGGCATTTAAGACAGTGACCACTGTTTTAGCATCAACACAACTTTAAGTTTATCTTGGTGTGTGTGTATTGTGTTTAAAATGACTAAAAGGGATTGTTTGTTGACAGAAAAAAGAATCTTACTAGTTCTTTGTGTACCCTGTTTTTATGGATGCATTACAAACAAGGTAATGAGTAGAACTGTTTCCATTGTAGATAGCAAAGCTGTGGATTAAAAGCCCAAAGATAAAGATTGCAGTTAATTGAAATATAGAACTTGGGGATATAAAAGGTACATATTAAATATTTATGCTGCAAATTAGCCCCTTTGTGAATGAGAACATGAAATAAAATATGCATGAAAGGATAGGTCATTAGAAAGCAGCTCACGCCATTTTTAGTACACTGGGAGGGGACAATGAGCGAGCTAGAGAGAAATATTGAACCAAGCATTTCAATATTAAACTGACATGAATTAATCAGAAATGTACCAGTTGAGTGTGGTCACTTGCACCCTTTTTTCTTTATTTTCAGAATATTTTAAAAACTAGAAGACAACACATATCAAATTAAATAGTAAACAAAAAAAGTATAAATTCTATACATATTATACATGCCTGAAAAGAAGCCGCCTTGATTTTGATGACAGTCTTTTCCGGTTTTATCAATGATCATTTCAGTGTTTTCCTTCAACCTGAAAATATCACTAACAAAATCTCTCAAAAACCTTTGGTTCACAATATGACTGAAACTCCATTTTAAAGCATTGACAGATTGACAAGCTCAGCCCCTTCGAAATTCCCAGAAGCCGTTCAGCACACATAGATGACCTAACGAGGCCTCGGTTGGCGTGATCACGTCACTTTTGGCACGCTGAAATAATGTGTTTACACGATGCTTTCAACACTTGCAATTCATAAGATTGAGGCGGAGTCAAGCAGACAGACTCGAGCATAACATCACGACTGATGGTTAACTAACATGACAAACAGGATAACTTTAAGATAAGATACCCTTATAAGTAACTGTGGGCCACTGTCTAATGTTGCCAGTCCAGCTATCCATGCCACTGTCCATGTCAGAGATAAGTATGATTTTTTGCCAAAGCAGCATATACAACAGCTACTGGATTTGTCTATTGACAGAGGATACTTATGGACAGATCTCCAACCAACACAAATCAACTGCATTAACAGGGGAAAACATGATTTTTGTCAAACCAAATTGCTTAAATGCAACATCAGGAATCTATACTGCAGATTCAGTAACATACTAATGATGTTTAAAATCAAGTAATCAAATAATCAAGGACAGAGAGAGACTACAGCAGGAGTAGATGTCACAGGATGCAGAACACTGGTGGTTTTCAGTATGGTCAGGTAACCCCATATTTAAATGATTTGTATTGCTTTGCGTTACAAAAGCGATAGACAATTATTATTGTGTGCTATGATTGTGCGTTATGGGACTGTTGGACTGTTACCTGTATCATTAACTGAAACAAAACCTCATGCTGCAGATGGGACACACCTTAACCTCATCACATCAGTGATCACAATCACAGATTTTTCCTTTCCTTTCTCTATATATTGAGACACCAGATACCTGTGGGCAGGCACGCAGACGGCCAACGCTCCTGCTTTCCTCCTCTCGCTACCGTCGCCGTCTCCCCGGGTGACGACTGGTCTCCCACCCTCATCTCCAGGCTTAGTGAGGCTGATCTCCTGGACACGGTGTCTCAATGCTCGCTATCCATCACAGGAAGGAAAGTGATCACTTTCCACCGGAGTGCACGCGTGAATATGAGGGGCCGTTTGAGACATTATTTAGAATTACCCTCTCACAGACACATGTAAAATTCATGTCATACTAAAACCTCTCGTATATCATACTGAAATCATTCACGTTATAGTAAAACCTCGCAGACACTATACGGAAATTTCCTCTCATATACTATACTGAAATGCCCTCATACACTATACTGAAATGCTCTCATACACTATATGGAAATTTCCTCTCATATACTATACTAAAATGCCCTCATACACTATACTGAAATGCTCTCATACACTATACGGAAATTTCCTCTCATATACTATACTGAAATGCCCTCATACACTATACTGAAATGCCCTCATACACTATACTGAAATGCTCTCATACACTATACTGAAATGCCCTCATACACTATACTGAAACGTTCTCATACACTAAACTGAAACGTTCTCATACACTAAACTGAAATGTTCTCATACACTATACTGAAATGTTCTCATACACTATACTGAAATGCTCTCATACACTATACTGAAATGCTCTCATAAACTATACTGAAATGTTCTCATACACTATACTGAAATGTTCTCATACACTATACTTAAATGCTCTCATACACTATACTGAAATGCCCTCATACACTATACTGAAATGCCCTCATACACTATACTGAAATGTTCTCATACACTATACTGAAATGCTCTCATACACTATACTGAAAAGCCCTCATACGCTATACTGAAACGTTCTCATACACTATACTGAAACATTCTCATACACTATACTGAAACATTCTCATACACTATACTGAAATGCTCTCATACACTATACTGAAATGCCCTCATACACTATACTGAAATGTTCTCATAC
>JBAMHW010000016.1:5968583-5981164 GCA_037177495.1 Rhadinocentrus ornatus | reverse complement strand
GCAAAGAAACTAGTTTGTCTCAGACCAGCAGCAGCTATGTTCTGCCAGGTGTGATCTGGAATAAATGAGACTGGAGAGATTTCGTTTTCACGTTGAAATCCATCTCTATGGTGCGGCTTGACCACAGGTCTGTAGCGGTGGCGAAACATTGGACTGTAGCCATGTCCTTGACAACGCCCTCACGACCCTCATCATACAAGGCAGAGAGAGAAACGATTAAAATAGTGAGGAAAAGGCAGTGCTGCCGTTTGTCTAAAGTGTTGATGAGGTTCTTAAATCCCGGGTTCACTGTGTTAACTGAGCGCTGGTCTTTGGCGAGAAAAAAAGGTTGTTCATAACATTTATTATCTCTCTGTTTTTGGGAGCTGGTTGATTATTTAGTCACGACTCACAAAAACTGAACATTTTTGTATTTCCTTGTGTCGCGTCGTAAGCCCCCGTGTGCACGTCTACGTGAACGAGCGGCACATTTCACATGCACGAGTCTCGGCTGGACGAGGGCAGCGATTTCCGCCTCATCGCGCAAGTTCCATAGAAAATTAATAGAGAAGGAGCGACGTCGCCTCTCATAACTTGAGAGGTGTTTGCATCTGGAGTTGAATTAAACCAAAGCGGCTGGGACTGTGGGAGGAGTCTACAACTGTAGGAGGAGTCTACAGCTGCGGGAGGAGTCTGCAACAGTAGGAGGGGTCTGCAGCTGTGGGAGGAGTCTGCAACAGAGCGCAGCAATGCCAGTGGTGCTCGATTTGCAACTGAACACAGCACAAGAGTAAACTGCGAAGGAGTAAAATAATCGGACCATTTCATTTTTATGATCGTTGAAAACCCTGATCGTAATTGTGATTAAAATTCGATTTCCCGCCCAGCCCTACTTTCTGGGGTTTTAAAAAATAAAAATATTTAATTGGATAAACATATGTTAACTATTCCTGCTCGGTCTCCTGACCGTTGTCAGAAGACACAGGGAAAGTCTCTCTCTTGGGCCGAGGCTGCGCTAGCTTCAGAGTTAACCCCCTTAACGTCACCAAACAGTGGAAAACAGACACCGGACTCACTTGTGCCTGGAGGAGTTGTGGCATTTATTGCTCAGATACTGTTCAAAACTGTACAGTTTCCCTTAAGCCAGTTGTTACAAAAACACTCCTTAGAACATATAGAACACATCCTCTTTTACCATCAGCTTGCTGCATCTCTCCATGCTCCACACCCCAATCCTGAACACACTATCTCTTAAAGTGATAGCGCCATTCTTCTAACACATAAATAACACTGGTGGTTAACTAAATATTATGCAGGTGTTGACAATCATATGCAGTTATTGTGGCATTTAAATATTTATTTATGCATTTTACTGGTAATTTCAGTTTGAGTCACAAAGTATAAAAATAGAAATGTAACTATCACTTTCTTTTCCCTCAGTATAACCTGCTTTTCCAAACACAATGTTAAGATTTTGGTCTTTATTGGATTTGCTTTATGGATTACTGTTCAATTGTACATTTAAAAGGCCTGCTTAGAGTCTGAAAGGAAAAATAAGTAGAGTTGACACCTACTGCATTAGAAAGAGAAAAAGACGGAGAGCGTTATTCCTCACGGTTTGTAGTAGGACGGCTCTTTTACAGTATATGTAGTTTATGGAGGACGGAGAATTGCACCAGCAAATATCATGATGATGAGCGAAGATGATTCACACATAGTAAGTTGCTATGCTTTGCAATGCTAGCGCTAATTTCACGCGCTATCTCCACGTGCTAATTTCTGTGCTAATTACCGTTAGCATAAAATAGAGTGTAAACAAAAGCTATATTAATCAACAAGTGCCACGCAGCGGCCCTTTTCCCTTAGTCTCACTTAATATATTAATTTGATAGTAATTTCACAAGTTTTTAAGGACAAACACTATTCACTTGGCCAAAACATCATTACTGCGCCTCTTTTGCCGACATAAAATACCAAACGCTGCTGTTGCTTAGCAACCTTGGGGAGTCGCATATGATTGGTTAAGGAACCGGGAAGTAGTAAAGAGCTGCACGGTGCACTGAAGTTATTCCGTCACGCAACTCTTATTTTGAAAGGAGAAAAGCTTGACAAAGACATTGTTGATGTAGAGACAGATTGTTTATAGGGAATCTTCCTTTTATACCTCACAACACATTAGAGCATTTTGAAATATTTTTACAGAAAAAAATCCTAATTATTTAGCGTTTAAACTATAATAACTGCACTGTTGTTTTTAACAAAAAAAATTGTAAAAATATGGGTTTTTATTAAAACACAGAAAAAAATTAAAATAAAACAAAGCTCCAAGAGATACTAAATAAAGAACCATTTGGGAACATTTTAAAGAAACAGGTATGATTCAATACCTTCAGTTGAACTTTTAATCTGCCTGTTTTCACTCCTCAATAATTTGTCTGATTAGCTGGTAACTTGAATAATCCGGCAGCCACATTGGCTGATGACGAAAGATAATTTAGAGCGCCGATGCTACTGGTAAAGATCACAATCAAGCTGCACTCATTGCCATTAATTATCCTCTTGATGCCAAGGCAATGTTGACAATAAATAAATCACTTAATAGATTCATTTTTAACTGCATAATCTTTGAGTTCGTTCATGCAAACGTATCAAATGTTTATGAATAATTTTAAAATAAAATAATTTTTTGTTTTACAGCCATACAGCCAAAGTTTGAAACCTCAAGTTTTTGTGTAAGAGACACACTGTAAAATATAGACAGAAACAATAAAATTTCCCCTTTTTCCCCCCACAGTGGTTACAACCTTATATCAATAAATATGTCCTGACCTCCACCCAATCATATGGAAAGAATGATGAGATTTCATACATTTTCATTTCATGTCTAATTTAATTTAAAAGCTATACCACCTTCTACTGATTGAATGTGAAGGTGTAAGTTTTTCTAACAGTCACTGAAACCGACTGCCATGTTTTTATAATATAACCCTCACAAGCTGCCATTGATTGGTGTCTTCACACCTTCGGCTCAAAGGTTGAGGACTAAAGTTCTGAGTGAGGCAGTGAGAAATAAGGAAAATACCAGCAAAGAGAAACATCCCATACTTCTACTTTGTCATAAGACAGGACTGAAACATAGTTCTTTGCTATGAGTCTTTCTATTGTTTAATTTTTTATAAAGTATTCTTCTCATTTAAGTCCAGTGGTTTTCCAAACAAGGGGGGGCCCAAAGTTATGACAGTTATTTGTGAGCCACTCTTTTTATATACACATTTTTCATACTGCCTTCATCACATGTTGGACATCATAGAAGTCTGATGTCCAACATGTGAGCATCTATGGGCAGAGAGTATTGTTCGGAAACAAATACTGTGAGTTCAATCCTAAACATTTACTGGAATTTGCACCGACTGCTCAGGTTTATCCTTTTTTATCTATATTTTACCTATGCTTTTTAAATCTTGTTTAGTAGATTTTATATAGGTACATATTTTGATTGTTTCTCATTCTTATAAATTGTGTAATTTTGTAGCGTTTCTAATAGTTAATGACAATAATTTGTTTGGGTGATTTGTTTGTTCTTTTCAGGATGGTGTTGTGTCCAGAAAACAAAAATGATCAGTGACACAAGCTAAATATGTACAGGTGTCCTCCTACAGCCTAAAATAGTTACCAATAAGTTGATAAACCACTGTAAGTAAAATCTGTTTCTGTCAAATGAATCATGGTTTACACTGATGCACTGCTGTCTAACTAATAAGAAAGTGTAAGGAAAATCATATGGAATATTATTTTCATTATATTTGATTATGACTGATGATGATTATTATACTTTGAACCAAATTATTTTAACTTTGTATCTGTCTTGTACCAGTTTGTAATTTAATCATTGAGACACAGAGAACCAAGGTCTAACCATGATTAGAAGAAAAGACGATCACTGTGCACCTGACTTCTGTATCTTATTTTAGTGGAAAATGCTGAAACCTGAAATTGTGAACTTCTGTAATGTTTAATGTACAAGGGAAGGACTTCGTGAACCTCCCCTATAAATTCTCTGTGAGGTGTGAAAAAACTTCAGTGTGAGTTATGGTGCGTACGCTCCTTGCAAGTAAAATTGTATACATGAGATAACGCTCTGTGTTCTTCTTGTGTTGAAAGGTTTAGCTTTGTCGTACTTGTGTTGGGAGGAATTTCCCTAACAGAAAGGCAGAAGAACTTTGAGCTCTCCACATAAGACATCCTTATTAGTAACTGTAGACCACTGTCTAGTGTTATTAGTCCAGATATATTTATGTCCATGCCAGCAGACATGAGGTAGTAAGAGCTTGCCACCTCAGTAATGGCGGCGCTGCAAGATGATTTGTCTATAAAACTGGAGATTTGCACAAGTTAAAATGGTAAGAAATCTTTGGATAAGAGGGGAAGCATCTTCAAAAACCAAGAAATAGATGTCCAGTTGTTTTTATTCAAGCTCTTGTGATGGCCATGACCTGGATGACCGAGAATCTACACCAACATAGCTCATTTTCCTTTTTTTTCTTCATTTTTCTACGTGCATTGTGAATTTTCAGATCTATTTTTGATTAATTTTCATTTAATTTTCCATCCTTGTATATGCCATGAGAGAATAGAAACTCACTAATAGCTTATTCCTCCGTCTCTTCAGAGTTTCCACCCTTGCTAAATCAGATATTTGCCAAAATATGCTGTGTGAATAGCATAGCCAAATGACTCCATGATGGACGAAGAAAAGAAGTTCAGCATCGTCAGGAGACAGGACAGAAGCAAGGCTATTCCTTTGTGTCTGCCATTATTATAGAGAAGATGAGCCTAAGTCTGGCAGACAGTGCAGAAGCAGCAAGGTTACGCCGACGCTCCCCCCTAAAAACGTTCACTCGGATACAATTTTAAAAGCCCCATCTGTTACTAATCCACGAAATAAGCAAAATTCAGAAATCTCCAGGATGCAAGGCATGAGAAGGGCTGAAAGGATGTGCTTGTGGCTCATGTGTGTGTTTGTGTGTACAACTGTGAACCTGTGGTGGAAGAAAGAAAAAAACAGAACAGACAGGTTTTCACACATTTACCGGATGTTCAGCAAGTGGATTTGTGTGTCAGAGATGCTATTATTTTCCTCTCACAGACAGTGTTAGGCAGCTTTGCAATCTTTCACGTCACACTTTAAATCTGCTTTGGCTTAGTCTGTCTTTAGACCTGGTCTCTGTATAAACTACATTTCCATCAACAGAAAATAAGAGAATTATATTTCAGATTTTATTAAGAGTCTGTGAATATCATGCCTAGAGGACAGTAAATATCAGAAAATATAGGATTTTTTGGGTTTATTATTTTGCATTCTGTGTAGGGCAACAAACTGTTGTTGCGTTACTTTTGCCTTTTGTTCAATAAATCTACATTTAACCCGGAAAACTGGGGGATCTGGGGATCAAATATCTCTTATTCAGGAATTGTTCTGGCAAGGACTGACAGCAAACCAAATCTATAATAGTTTCAACATAGACCCGAGGTTTAGAGGTAGTAAAAATTTAAAATTAATTCAAGCAAAACAAAGGTACGAAATTGTTTTCATGAAGTTGTTACAACAGTTATCATTGACAAATGTTTTGACTGATTATTACTGAATCTAAATGTTCCTGCATATTGGTGTTCTGCTTCTACTGATCTATGTACACAGACAAGATGTGACATGAACATACTGCTGCAGCATTTCATCAAATAGTTTTTGTCAGATTAAGTTCCATGTGTTGCTGAGCGCTCCTGAGGACTGCGTTTGGTAGGTCATCTTTTAAAGCTGCTGCTGCAGAGGACTGGAGTGATCTAGAAAAGAACAATGAACGTTAACATCTCTGTTTCTGTGTGTTGTTAAGGACACTACTCTTACTGATACAGCCATTTCTTACATTTTCTGTTGTTTCACGCCCATTGTCTTGCTTTATAAGATTTTTTAACCACTTAAAAGCATTTTTTTTCACATGTGCTTCTGTTTTAACTTTCAATATTTTTTTTCTCCTGTCCAGTCCTTAAAAGCTTTGTTAGGCCGTCATTGTGAATACGATTGGGTGGGAACACATTAAACTGGTGTTAAAACTCCAGGATTGACTCCCTCAGCTTCAGGATTGATTTTAAGGCGTCTTTTAGTGTTTGTAATTGTCTAAATGAACTTCTTTTTTATGTGACATCATTTTAAATTATGAAGCCTTTTAGTTGTTCCTAAATTCAGAAGCAAAACTTATGTTGAGGCCTTGTTCAACCACCAGGCCCTCAACAGCCTGCCAGAGACTGTTTGATGTCTTTAAAAAGAGGCTCAAGACCAAAGAAGCTTGAGACCGACCTTTTCAGCTTAGCTAATAACTGAATATTTACCTTTTTTCTTTCTGTTTGTCTTTTTATTTTTTGTATTTTATTCTAATTTTTTTATAGTTCTTTAAACTTAACTTCTGTTTATTTTAAATACCCCATATTTCTCTGTTTTGTTTTACCCAAGTCCTTTATTTATATTTTATAGTTGTTTTTTGGTCCTATTGTTTAAAGTCTTTTACTTCAGTGTTTCCTCATGGGGAGCTATGCCTTTTTGGTCTGCAAAGTTGTTGCCGTGGGGGTCGCCCTTGTCTGGGTTGCTGGGGGGTCCTGCACCGCAGCCCTATGTCTGTTGTACGGACCTCCGCATGTCCTGAGCTGGGTGTTTACAGTGGCGGCTGCCTCTGTGGTTTTGAGTGGGCTGGCTCTTGCTGTGAACAAATCCCTGAGATATTGTTTCCTTACAGCAGTGTGAAGCCAGATGTTTATTTCCATGTAAATATTCAGATAAAAAAACAGAAAAAGGGGGTGAATAAATAAATATTGCACTGTTAAGACTGTATTAAAATAAATTAAATGTTGGCTACATACAGTATGGACCGAATTTGTCAGATTATCTATACATACAGTTTCTTGGGATTGCCATTGGTTGCCCGGGTCTTTGGGCTGCCCTAGTCTGCCTCTGGTGTCCGTGGATGCGTGGTCATATCTGCATGATCACACTCATGCACCTTTTGCATAATTTTATGGCAAAAACTTTGTTCAAAACCTTGTTAAACACAATCTGATACTTGTCTTCTGCCCCCTCGTGGACATTTCTTGCACTACAATAATTTTGAAATTTCACATGTTGAGAAATGGTACATGGTACAGGGCCACATAAAGACTTCACAATCATAAAGTTTGAATTTTCTTCCCATTTCTTCTTGGATTGGGCTGTAAAATGGAAAAATTCTTCCCTGAATATCAGGCCTAACGCTGGTGATTATTCTGTGTTATACCATTAAAATAAAATCCTGCAGTGAAACTAAAACCAAATGAATAAAAATAACACATACAACACTTAGCAAAATGAAAAAAAAAATAAAATAAAAAATACAGTGTTTTCTGAGTCGGAATATATATGTTTTGACCACAAAGCAGAAAATGTAAAATATACATAAGTAAGCTAAAAAAACCTGAAGGAAAAAGGGAAAGAGAGGATAGTAGAAAAGACAGTGAACACATGAAGTGGTCAGTAACAGATAGAAAGGGAAGTTGCTGGATGCCCTGCCATGTTTTTCCTAATATCTCGCCTGTTCGCAATAAGCATATCACTGCATATACGAGTGAAAATGACAGTGTGGGTGTCATGGGGTGGTTTGTTGGACCGGAAATTGTTTTGGGGACTGAGTCTATTCAGGTTAACCACTGTTAGCTACAGGAGGTGTGCTGAACTGTTTTGATCCTCTCTCTATCACACCTGTCTTGTATCCTCTAATCAAGAGGCTGGGTATACCAAGCTGCAGGACTTCCTTGCCAGATCGTCTGCTCTACTAGGCCTGAGACTGCTCCAGGAGAGCTTCGGCCAGCTTTTTCACCTATCCAGCCTGCCCGATCCCAGCAGTCTTCACCAGCTTCAGCCTGCTCATCGCTGACCCGGGAGTTCCGCCTGCCTTTCCGCTGCCCTGCCTGCCACCCCACCCAGTACGGAGAACATTGGATTTTTTCCTGCAGTACTCCCAGGCCCTGGATCCTGCACAAACTAAAGTGGGACTGGCTCGTTGTTAGAAGATTCCAACTGACTCTCCTTTCAGACCGAATTTACTACGCGGTAAAGACCTCCACCCTTTTGTTCCGCCGTACCTGCCAGTGGGATTACAATAAATTTTCACCTTTTATATTTAGTGGTTCTGTGTCTGCTCCTTGGGTCCATCCTCTTTTCCGCATTATGACAGTGGGAGCAGCCTCTCATTTCAGCTGCCGTTGACTGACACTGTTTAGAATGACAAATGCTGCACATGGCAGCTTACAACAGCTGTTACCGTAGCCCCTTTCCCACCGGACAGAAACCACGCCAGCAGCCACTAACAACACCCCCTTGTCTTCTGTGGGAAATGGGTTTAATCAGCATTCATTTCACGTGTGCTGCACTGGGGGTTGTAAGAGTGATCACAGCTCTGGGAAAAGTTTTAAAAATATGTTTACAAACCAAAGCATCACGCAGAGACCCTGGAACTGACGGGGACATTCATCTGCATAGGGGGCCACCAGCTCGCTCTCTTACTGTGTCTCCAGCTGTATGCTGGTTCACATTGTGGCTGCAGCCCAAAACTTTGCCACCTACAGGGTGGTTGAATACAATGGCTTTCTGTTGAAAAGGACTGACCCTGGAAGCAATAATTGCAGTGCGTATTCTACTTAGAGATGTTTTCACACATGCAGGAGCCCTGCAGCAAGTGGAGGGTGGGCTGCATGCGAAAACACAAATAACCCCAACATCTGCTCTTCTCTTATGCTAATGTAGAGTATACTCTAGAAGTCTAGTAAAGTTTACTAGATTAACTCTAAAGAACAGATAAACTGATAAAGAAAGTCAGATGAGTTAAAATCTACATATTTTGGTGTATAATTAGGGAATTATCAGTAAATCCATTAGTTATTTGATTTGTCAAGAGAGCCTGTAAATGATTGAAGTTTGAGTTTTCTTATGCGTTTTCTGTGGAAATAACCGCTATATTTGAAAATATTCTTTTTATCCCATTTTATCTTTCAAGCCTTTGAATATTTTAGGGTGTTTTTGAAACGTTTAGCCAGTTTGAATTTTTGTTCTGTGAGTAAATTTTAGTGTTATGCTGATGTCTTGGAGAGGACACCCTTGGAAAAGAGATTGTAATCTCATTGTGGTTCTTGCAGGTTAAAAAATTTATCAAATCAGAGGTTAGGAGCAACAAAAACCAAAATAAAGTCTAATAAGCATTTTAGAAGAAAAAACAAACAAAAAAAGAAAGCTGGGCCACGAGTGGGAACCATGCCAGATGGTTTGTTTCACAGAACCATCAGATCAGGATCTTCCAAGTCTCCCCAGAATCCAGCTGCTTCGCATGGTGAGAGGCTGAGACATGGCCGAGCTACTCTCATCGTGTTGAGGCAAGCATGAAAGGTATTTCTGCATGGCTTTGCTTCTGCATTAATATTAAACACATTTCAAACCCTTCCCTCTTTGAAAGATGCACCAATAATGGAAGCAAAGAACTACCACCTAAATAAATGTCATAACCTGATAACAGCGAGCGCGCAACAGATCAGAGAAACATCTGATGTAAAAAAACTGGTCAAGTTGTATTTCATACTGGGCTGAAACATCATTCTGCACCTAGATGATATTATCAATTTATATACTATAATAATATTGATAATGTTGATGTTGCACCCTTAAACCGAGCAGGACTCTTTCGGCAACTTTATTCTCCCTGTGGTGCATTTATATAACTTTTTATTAGGTTTTCTTGTATCCATGTACCACTGGTACATGTTGACAGAGAACAACACACTCACATGCACACGCGCACACACAAACCCCATTTCAGTGCACGCAGGCAGGTGACGTACCGTGTTGCTCATAACTGTGCCACTTTCCTAACAATAAATCCGAGTACATCAATCAAAGCTTGACAGAAACAGCTGAAATGTTTTTATCTGTCTCATCTCCATAAACTCCATCGTGGTCCAGTATTTCTAGGCCAAACAGCATACTTGTGTTTCACGTTCTAACAATTTAACTATCATGTTGTGACATGACAAGGTCTTTTTTTTATTTCTTTGGGTGGCAGCTCTACTCTTCTGTAATTAACATCTTCAGTTGATTTTTACTAAACTGGGACTGCTGCAATCATTTTCTCATGATATAAAGTTTGCAATCAATAAAAAATTCAAGGGTTCCCGAGTTTCATGCCAGCATGTGTTGACGGCATCTTGACTGCGGCATCTGATCTGAACTGAAAATGTCAGACAGCAAACAGGGATGGTCTGATGTCTTTAGTGGACACATTTGCCAGTTGGCTTCATTTGAGCAGCTGCAGGCTGAAGCTGAGAAGTGGGAGTTGGTCACCCTGTCATCTTTAGCTACTGCGAGAAGACAATGTCGGTCTGAATAACTTAATTACAGCTAATAACTTTAGACATTTATGTCTTGACTTTTTGTTATTCCCCAGCAGTCGTGCCGGAAAAAGCTGTGATCAAATGAACCAAACACTCATTTCCATATTCTTTTAAATAGTTTCTGACCTTTGCTGGGTGTTGTGTAAACAAAAAGCCAAATTCCTGGGATGAAATTAATTAAACTGCCACAAGAATAATAAATTGATTATAAAAAGACAATTAAATGATCAACACAAAGAAATGCTGGTTTTATGGATTCATGCTGGACTGCTAAACAGAGAATGGCTTTGTGACTGTCTTTGGAAGTGATCAGCTCAGATCGATGGCTCATTAACATGCAGGTTGTTGGAGAGCCTTCTCCTGTGAATCATGTGTGTTACCAGGGAAACACTACAACCTGCAGGATGGTAGATCCGGAGGACCAGAATTGGTGACCACTGCTTCAGAAAATGTAAATGGTATCAAGGTTTTTGGATGCAGTTAGAGAAAAAAGCATACAGTAAATTATAAAATGTTGAATGTAAGCCTGAGTTTATGACGGGAGTAAATTTATTTATCCCTGGGGCATATTGAACAAGAATCGACAAATAACTAAGAAAGTACTTCATCAACAGTGCAAATGTTTTGTGGGTGGTGGGTGTGTAATCTCACCCGTCTCACTGACTTAGTGCATCGTCATCCACTTAGGAGGGTCTTACTCAAAATGTGACCTAACCCTCCTCCCCCCAACAACATCGGCACACCAGAGGAAAAGAAAACGTAACCATCCTTTCTGTGCAGTTAGAAAAAGTCAACATCCAAAAAACTTGATACAAAGTCCTTGAAACAGTTCAGTGGAGCGTGGCAGGAAACCGGGCAGTCCAGGGTGTGGTGGTGGACTGACAGGCAGCAGAGCTGACCTGAGAGCTGCGGACATCACAGGAGCTGACCTGCATTCGTTCTGGCTGCGTGAGAAGCTCACCTTGGACCTTCTGCTCAGCATGACACTTGCTGGGCAAGTACAGCGCTCCTACCTTCCTCTTATGGAAGACATGTGTGGCAACATGCTGAACCTCCACAGGTGCATTGTGGGTCCTGTATTGCAAGCTGCTTTGTCTTCACTCTTAAAAATTCATCAGTTTGCTGGGTCAGATCTTTTTTTTTCATTATCAACTATCATAAATATCTTTGACTGTGATATTGTGAGCAGAGGAACAACATGCTGGTCTTTTAGTAATGTTTCTTATCTTCCTAAGCCAGATTATCCAATTCAGCCTGATCTGATTTGTAGCCACTCAAGCATGTACTGTTAATCTCTGTTTTATTTATTTATTCTTTTTTTTTTAAGATTACATTTGCTTTGTAAAAGCCTAACTGATACATTTCAGCTAAAAATGGGTTTTTACTGAAGGCAGTAAAGAACTATGACAAGACGAAGACAAATCGGTGCTTTGGGGTGAAACTTCAGCAGATCGATTTTAGCATTCTGACATTTACAAGAATTTATAAGATGTTAATTTAATTGTTGAGCATGAACCTGTTCAGGACACAGAGGCTGTATCTGAGTCACTCAGTGTTCATTACTTTTTCTGCAGCGTGACTCGCGATCTTAACATGCCATGCCGTGGTTAATAACACGCGACCTCAAAGTTACTTAACCTTCTCAGCAGTATTTAACGAGAAGTTAAATTCTGAATGGGATGTGACCTTTTCCCAAACATCATTTCATTACTCATCTCTCAGTGGAATAAAGTACAAAAATAGATTGACTATGTAAGTTTAAAAGAAAAAGAGACCACTCACATCATGCAGGTGTACGGAAGAAGCCCTGGCAAGTCCTTCCTCATTTGCACCAGATAATCACACAGCCTGTATTTCAGGTCATACAGTTGCTAATGATCAGGAGGGAGGCACAGATGTGCAGATGCAGTATGTTTCTTGTTTTTTTATTCATCCTTTGGAAGCCCAAAGCTGTGCACGAGCCAACTACAGTATGACCCAAAGCCAGAAAACAAAACAAACTGTCAAAGCACACGTCCTCCTGCATGATTCTTCCTCAAGCAGCACCCACAAATATACTCCACACGTGTTTTCTAATAGTGAATACCAAGAAATAAAGTCAGAAAATAATCTTATTGTTCTATTTTAATAAACTATTGCAT
>JBAMHW010000016.1:5942195-5956467 GCA_037177495.1 Rhadinocentrus ornatus | reverse complement strand
AAGATCATGTCAGTCTCATGTTCGCCTTTGTCTTGTTTATCATATGGTATCATAGAAAAATGTTACCCTTTAATCTTTTTTTCTCTTCTTTCATATCCTCAATCTCACATTAAAAAAATATATATATATATATATATATACTTGAGTAAGATGAGCCCATGAAAAGTTTCTTGTTGGTGCACAGCTGATGAATAAATGAACAGGTTTGAACTGAGTTCATTTTGGTCCCAGAACTGCTACACAGCATCAGACAGGGTCATGGCTAATTACTATTCACTTTGATGAGAACTAAATAATAAATAAACTAAATGCTTATGTAACTGTAAGAAGCTGAGAAAAGCCATCAGCTCTATTAATAACAACCAAAATCAGGCTCCTGCACACTGAAGTAAAATTAAAGCTTTTGACTACAGAATGCAGAATTTCTTACTTCAGAAAAAATAAATAAAACAAAAACAAAACAAAAAAAATTAACATATTTGCAGTTGCTTAAAGTTCCTTCTTAGTCACTTAATTCACAAACTTTAAACTATTGTCTATTCGCCTGAACACACACATACACACACACACACGGCATTCAGTGTCACTTTGTCCTGCTGAGGTAATCGCTGCAATCTGGTCGCCCACCACAGACTAAAGCACAGACAGAATACAGATGAGGTAACTTGTTTTTTATTTATTTTGTTTCATTGTTGCATTGCTAATAATAAGACATTTTGTCTGTCAGTGTGCACAGTGTCCTTTCTCCACAGTAGGAAGAACATGCTTCCTTTTCCTTTTTCTCACACGTCACAGACATCCCTCTAAGAAGCATATCGTGACATGTTTACTGAAATCTTTGTCAGACCACAAATATGCAGTTTCCACTAAATGTGGCAAATTCTTTAGATAATTGATCTCTTAGAGCCGTTTCCTTGTTTCGTTTGTCCCTTTAGTCCACCTACCCGTAAAGTCTGACTGGCCCCATAAGATGCCACCACAGGAAGAAACAACGAAATTCCAAGAAGTGTTCAAAGTAAAAGTGAATGCAGCTCAACGCGTTCGTGATCCTCCCGGGCAATGGACACGCTTTGACACTTTTATTCAACACAACTCTTAAGGCCACCAGGAATCAAGGCAGATCCCCCAGAGGGTGCTTACTCCCCGCACAACTACCCCTGACCTGTAAAACAACCCCCCCTGTTAAAAGCACACTACACACTGGAAATAAAACATAAAATGAAACAGAAGTCCACGCCATTGCAAATAAAAACCCACACAACATGCAACAAAAACCTGTTAAAATATCCCGCGCTACAGGTAGACAGATACTGTTACCTCCCCTCCTGCAGCTGCCAAACTGCAGGTGGCAGGTTAAAGCAGTTAACAAAACAAACAAACAAAACAAACAAAAAAAAACCACAATGAAAGGATTTAATACTAATAAAAAAATGAAAAAATCAATCTCAAAATCTACCAGGGCATAACCCACATATGGCAACTTAAGACCGTTAGCCGCTCTTAAAGCTAGCCAAGGAATCTCCGTGGCCCCACGAACCCGCAGCTGCTTCACGTGCTGCTGAAACAGAGAGCGGCTAAATATGTCAACTTTGAACCAGTGACCAGGATACAAGGCAAGGCAAAATTTTTTGTATAGCACATTTCATGTACAGGACAAAGTCAAAGGTCAAAGTGCGTTACAAAAAACATTAAACCATTACAGCAAGGTGCAAAAAAAAAAAAAAAAAAAAAATACAAGTGTATTAGAAAAAAAAGAATTGATTACATAAAAAATAAAGATAAAGAAATTAGTTAAGATTTCAGCGTAAAAGAACAGCTGCAGATTTGGACTCCAAGTAAGAACTATTGAAATGCAGCAGAGATCAGGTGGGTCTTCAACCTTGATTTAAATAAACAGCAGCATGTGGATGTTAAACAGAAGAGGCCCCAGGATGGAACCCTGGGGAACTCCACATGCAATTCACATGTACAAGGAATGGCACAACCATGTACCCTCACTTCAACCTATGGACACTGACCAATTAAAGTGGGCTTGGGCGAATCCATATTTCCCGCCCCTCCTTCAGATACCTGCCCAACAGTTGCTGAGGCAGTCAAAAATCCTGTGGTGGGGCTGAACCGGAGGGACAGGTCTTGCCTTCAGGGTTCCCCAGGGCATATGATGCCTCTGCTCCCTGATCCCAGGGCTGGGCTTGGCCTCTGCATGGCACCAAGTTGGCTCTGCTGCACCACACAGCTTCAAGCCCTGAGTCTTCTGTTCTCCTTCCCTCCTCACTGCTGAGTCCTCCTTATATCTGCAGAGGGCCTGATAGGTGCAGTCAATAATTACTGGAGTTCACAATAATCAGGCTTACTCTGCAGCCCAACCAGACTCACATCCCTTATATGAAGGTCCTTGTGAGTCTTACACACTTCAAACAAAATCAATAATATAAAATAATCACAGTTCTGCTATTTCCTGCAGACACACTAATAAAACCTGTGATTATACTGAACGAAAGTTTGTCTCATTCTCAGTGAAAAGATTGTGACTAAAACCATATATATGAAAAATTTGGAAAAAAAAAATTTGTGTGTGCTTTTACAAATTTGGCTTTACTCTTTGCATTAGATGACCACTTTAGTTTAGCAATAAACAACTAATTATGTCCTTAAAATTTTGATTCATTCTTGCAAAGGTCTCATTTACACGTGCTACCACTTTTCTGGTCTGTGCTTCTGCCTGCCCCCCATTAAAACTTTGCCCCTGAAAAACTGTTTGACATTTTTTTTTATCATGATTGGTCACAAGAGTCTGAAATGCATACAGTTTGCAGGGGTGCTCCTTGTGCCTGATCCTTGCCCCTCCTATGCAAACACAGGGTGGATGCCATACTGCACAGCCCATCTAATCCATCACACATGTTACACCGCGCCCCCTCCCTATACAACGAATTAAAAAAAGAAATAAGCAAACTTTACATCCTTATTAGATCCAGCATATTATTATTGTTATTATTGTTATTATTATTATTATTATTTAATAACTGTTTATTTATGGCTACTATTTATACAGACTCAAGTAGTTTTACTGCTGTAGACAATGCCATGAATACTTGCCCAAATCTATTTTGAGTTCCATTTCTTTTTGTATATCTTTTTTTCTTCTTGTTATGGTTCCTTTATTCACTTGTAACCTGCACAGATGACAACATACATTGAAAGGCATAGGAAAGTAATAATTTTTATGACGGATTTTAATGCACCTGAAAATAATTTCAGTGCAAATTAAATGTATTCTGCATAGTCGGAGTAATCAAAGGTTACAGGTTTACTGTGTTTATCTTGCTGGTGCTTGTGTAAGAATTTGCTGCTGCTGCTGTTTTTACTGCTTATTGAGGACTTTGCACTTGTAACGCAAGAAGGGTAATGTGTAAGAAGAGATTTATAAGTGAATTTTTTTTAACATATTCATTTTTTTGTAGATACCGCACCACGCTACTACTACTACGACACTATGTGCAATGTTAATGAAGTTTAGTAGAAGGAAATCTGATGTGAAAACATTTTACAGATTCAAGGCTGCGGCACATTATCGCCTCCTGAAGCTGTAGCTGAAAATGCTAGCAAACATCCTGCAGTTGACAGAGGAAAGCACATGCAGACAGGAGCTGGAAAGCTGTGTGTTTGTGTGTCATTTACATGGAGGGAAAAACATTTGTACTGAGAAGAGTAAAAGGCACAGCTCTAACCTCTCACTGCATCAGATGTCATTTTTCTTGAAATCTTTGTCATCTTCAGTGTAAAGCATTCAAACCAACCTTTAACAGCAATTCCCAGAGCTCAGTCGTTAATCAAGAAAGGCACCCTGCTAGTCATCTGCTTTGTTTCTGACTGCACACTGACTACATTTCAAAATTATGCTTCATTTTTCTTCCCATTTCTTGGGAATGAAGGATCTTTTAACTATAATTGTAAATATTTCATGAACTGTACTTTTCTCTTACTTCTCAGTCCTACATTTGTACTTCACAATCAGTTCATCTTCTGCTGTTTTCCAGCAGGATTTCTGGAATGACAGCACCCACAGACCTCTAAATCAGCCCAGTAATCTACTTTTTTTCCCCTATGTTGTTATTCAGCAGCTGCAGGAGAGCAGGAAATTCTGAGATAGGATCTGGTGATGATATCGGTGCTTTCTAGAAGTCACCTTGGACAGATGGCTCTGCAGATCAGAACCTCTTTTTACCTACACACCAAGTAACAAGAAGACATGATGGTGACAGGAAGTGGATTCCAGGACAAACACAGAAATAAATAAAAAATTTAAAGTCAAACTTAACTGTTAAATGTATAAGATGGCGTAACGTGCCAGCAGGAGAAAGCATCGGTTAAAGATGCAACAGTTTCATAATCAAACCATTTTTATGTAGTTTTTTTGTCTGTTTTATCACACTATTTCTGTCAGATAAGCATTTAGGTGTATGTGGCAACTTATATAATCCTTTATAAATCAACATTTAATGTGGAATTAACACCTCATGCCTCCATTGTTTATTACTGATGCCAAATAAGAAACATCAGCCTAATCATAGCTCTTCTGGCAAGCTTCTTCTTTCCTCTAGGCACATTTCAAGAAATGAGACATCCTTCAAATTGTTTTTCTAAGATCTTTTTTCAAGACGGAGACGAAACACAAATTAGACAACTGAGATGAGCCTACAGACACGAGCTCCAGCCGGAAGTTTGACAGTTCAATCCACGGTTCCTTTATGTGTTGACGTTTCCTCGGGAAAGATACTTAACCCCACATTGCCCCCAAAATGTTAAGTGTGTTTGCAGAGAAAAAGCCCCAGATACATGTGCATATAAAGTGTAAGAAGGACAGTTACTGGTGAATGAATGTGCTTTGTGAAAACTGGAGAAGGAAAAAAGACCTTACAAAAAAGCTGATCTTTTCCCTGCTCCTGAGCTTCAAACTTATCCCTTAAAACACATCACTGAGCTGCATTACTGTGAAGTGGTCATTCAATTGTAATTATAAATTCCTCTGACCAATAGGAGATCAATCCAAATTTTTAAAGAACAGGTACAGTCAACAGTAACTATCCAAACCTTGATTCATGCCCTTATTGGATTCATTGGTCACTGGTGAGGACACGTCCTGTGGCTCTGCACACACCTGTGACTCATCTGTGCCTCGCTGCAAGGCTAGCTAAACTAATCTGACAGGTACAGGCATGCACATGCGTGTTAGCACCTGTGGCAATATGTGTCACCTTCATCTTAGAAACATACAAATGTACTGTTCAGGGTGACAGAAGACACCAAAATAGCACGTGCACCTTTCCATGTTTGTGTATTTTTTTATTGCATTTGAGACATTATGACTGATTTGCACACTGAAGCAACACAATAAATCTAAATATGATTTTTTCTTTATTCGGCCACAGCAACAGGATGCATGCTAAACCTGCTGAACCTGGTAAACTGTTAAAGGTCCCATATTATGTAAAATTCTAAAGGTTTTCTAACAGTCATATGTGTCCTCATAGCCTGTTTATGAGGCCCAGAAATGACTTGTTCACTTGCTAGCAAATGTGTGCTCAAGTGAGTGAGTCAGAGATTTTTCCTTTTGTGACCCCACGAAAAGCAAAACCACTTCCCTTGGTAATAATAATATGATAATAATGGATTAGATCTATATAGCGCTTTTTTTCAGGGAACTCAAGGTGCTTACATTGTATCCATTATTCATTCACTCCTCACTCGTCCCTGGTGATAGTGAGATACGTGTGTAGCCACAACTGCACTGCCAATCCGCACCTGCGGCCTCTACGACCATCACAGAATATTCATCCACCAGTGATCCTGGAGGCAAGAGGGTGAAGCATCTTGCCCAAGGACACAACAACAGATGACTGGGGGAGTGGAAATTGTACCACCAACCCTTCGGTTATTGCTATTCACCTGAGCCACTCATGCTGCCATTGACCTGCCCCCCCTGGCTAGCTGAACCTGCCCTTTAAAATCAAAAAGTGGGCACCAGTGAAATACGGGTCCTCTTGAGCGGCATGGACAGGCACCACTAATGAACATTTAAAGGTTTAGACAAAAACAGCTCTTTCTCAGTAGAGCTCACCAGAGCCACATTTGGAATGGCTGAAAATAAGGACCAAGGCTGAATTTGGGGTAATGCACTTTGAAAACAATGTTATTGGACCTCAGACACCCATATTAAGTTGTTGAGAAAACATGTAATATGGGACCTTTAAGATCCTTCTACCAGCTTGATATTTATTAATAAAAACAGTTTACTTTTAATGACCACACCTCAACAATGTCAGTTTACTGGTTTGCAGGTATGGGTGAAAGTGGATGAGGTTAGGGATACCTTTGAAAGTTCCCTCGTGTGTGTCATGATTTCAAGGCTGAGAGGAGAATCAATGTCTCAGAATGTCGAATATTACCTGGAAAAAGAGAAACAGATTATAGTAACTGCAACTCTTTCTTCATATCATCCATCTAATAAAAACATGATTATTTTGATTCTAACTTTTACAGCTTCAGTACACAGTCTCGGAGGCAACCATCATGGGGAAAAGCACAGCCTCCCTCTCTAAAAACAAATTCCTCATTTCATTTGGAAATAAACAATTTCTTGCTCTTACATTTTTGTGCAGTTTTAAACTGAATCCAAGTTTTCATTTAGAGTTTATCTGTGTGATTTCTACATCTGCATTATTAATCATTCTAATGGCTCTTCAACACAATGGTTGTCTTGAACGTGTAGTATGACTGATTCGGAGAAAAGGACAGAGGAAGAGATAAGCTGAGAACCAACAGCAGACTGACTTTTACTCGCTGGAGAGAGCTCAGAGTGCAGGTAGGATGCAAAATTTATCCAATGTCTTAATATAGTACTAACAAATATACAATACAATATGCAACAGGCTCACAGTACAGATGGATGCTGGATTAGCCGTTGATGGGGAGGCGCTTCAACAGGTACATTGCATAAGGTCTGTTGCAAGTCTTTAAACTACACTAACATCTTAATCACCAACATCGGTTTGGTTCGCTTGAGTAAAATTCAGTGTGAAAGCAAACAAAACCAAAAGTGTGAAGAATTTCTGATTCCCCCGCCCCACCAACAAAGTCCCCCCCACTATCCTGGAGCAAATGCAACCTAAAACACAATGTTATAATTCAAATCACATTTTCTAAACCATTACAACCTACCCCATGAAAGTGTGTTACAACCCCAATTGCATTATCCATGAGCTAGCTAGACAAACAGCTAACAACTAAAACATTACCACAAATAACCTGCGGGAAAGCAGCTAAATAGACACATAATCAACATGATATATGTCTGTCAAGTTCCACTACAAAGCAAGTTATGTAGCCACAAAAATAAGCTGGGCAAAAAAAATTACTTTCCAACCTAAAAATTTAATTTTCCCTCATAAATTTTGTTGTGTTTGCCTCAAGGCAATACTTTTTCACATGCAGACTAAGGACTAAACTGACCATGTGCCGAGTGAATTCAATGATTCCTAACTTCTCCCTATATGTATAAATATATATATACACTAAAAGCACAACTCAAGCATTTAAAAAAAGTCAGGACAGTCTGACTTTATTTTCAAGAAATGATTGATTAGGCCTGAGGTCTGAATTGAAACCTCTCTTTTTACTTTATGCTCTTGATATTCAGTTGTTTCGAACATGATGTTAAATTCTGGGCATCCAAGTTAACACGGTCAGAGCAGATGATGTGATTTCCCCAGAACACAGTCCCTTTTGTATTTTCAATGCGAGTTTAAATGTATTACACATTACACTTGCCTAGCATCCTAAATTGTGTTTTGATAGGAAATACGCAAACACTCACACACATCAAAACAAAAAACAAAGATCTATTTTGGTAATGGGGTGAATTGCCTCCAGCAATGTCACTTCAACAGCTTGTTTGCCAGATTTGTGTTCTCATTCATCACTGTACGCTGAACATGTGATTTTGTCTTCTTCTCCTTTATCAATGCAGTTTCGGCATACACACAAAAGGAGAGGAATGTTGTTTGTGATACTAGTGTGGAAGTGGGGTGTGGGTGTGTATAATTATCTGCTTCACTGCATTAGCCTTTGGAAACGGAAATATGGAAGGAGAAAGAAGAAGGAAGAGAGATAAAGTGTAAATGTAAAAGACCGAGCTGAGTTGGCGACGAGGAGAGCAAAGCAAAGCTGCACATATTTCATTTCAAACTAAAGTATATTAATGTGCATGAAATTCATTGGCCAGTCTAAACAAATGTGCAGCCACAACGATACTATGGCATTCAAGGACATGATTTCTGGCCTGCAAACACCAGTGAAGGATGACTGTGACGATCTGTTTCTCACATCCATTCTTTATCGGGGCTTCTGGTATAACACTGTCATCCATTTTTATTCCTCATTGTTTGGGCTAAGTATAATAATACCTTCCATTTTCATGTTTAAAGTATTGGAGAAGTTGCTAATTGAGGTCAGCATAATATATGACATGAAATAAGGATATATCTTATGTTTTATTCAGGTATATAGGCTAAATATAAACATTTATATGAACTATTTAGTCTTACAAAACCCAATATTTGTGACCTATATAAGAGATGAATCAAACCTTTAAAGAAAAGACAACACAACATGTTACACTGTGCCATTATTGAACCCAACTAAGCCAAAATGCAGAAGCATTGTGTGAAAAATAAAGTACACTGAATGGTTTAGTGTTGAAGTAATGGTTCCCTGTATGACGTCATTAGTGTCTCTCATTGTTGTGGAAGAGTTTTGGCTCGCTCTTTTTCAGACAAACAGAGTCAAAGTTATTTATTTTAGCACATTTCATACATATGGCAGCACAATGTACATAATAAAAAAACAATCACATGATACAGATGTAAACAAGAAATACATAATCATCACTATCATTGTCATAATCATCAGTGTACACATTCATCCATTCATTCAAACATCTATTTTCAATAACCACTTACTCCAATCCAGGGTCGATGGGGGCTGGAGTCTATCCAAAGGCGTCTACGTGAGAGGCAGGGTACACCTTGGACCGATTGCCACTTCATCCCAGAATTACTATACTCAAGAAAATGTATGAAGAAAAATTAAATAATAATAATTAAAAAAATGTAAAATGTTTGCAGGCATTTGTAAATGCAGTTTTACCGGTCCCACAACAGCATTGTTGTCATGGTGTGGTGTGGACTTTGGACTGTTGCAACATCCTGATTCTTTTCTATTTCAACCATTTTGTTTTGTTTTGCTTCTGTGTTTGGGATTGTTGTCCTATTGCATATGACCCAATTTAAGATTTAGCTGTTACACATGGCCTTACTTGGCTCTAAAAATCTCCAGATCTAAACAGGATCCTCGGCCCCTGCTTGAAATTTGGTATGATGTGTTTAGTGGCACTGTTTACTGTGAACAAACACATCCACCATGGTTTCATCTGTCCAAAGTACATTGAACCAGAAGTCTTTGGGTCTGTTCAGACAGAGTTTTAACTTTACCCAGGCTGTCATGTTTCTTTTGAGGACGGCCATGGATCTGAGCTGTGATCACCCCCATTTAAAAGATTAAAAAAATAAAAATAAAAAGATAAACATTTCATAAATACAGTTCATTTGAATATAAATAGAAAAAGTTAAAGATGTTGTCTGTTCTTAATGGAAAACATAATGTCCTCTCCTGAGAAATTTGGCAACTTTGTTGAATGTTTCAAACTTCTGTAAATCTTGTCACGCCAGGTTGTTTGGAATTGGTCTTGTAGCCCTTCCAGGTTGATGGGCAGAAGTACACAACTGCTTCCCTAAGATTATTAGTGATATCTTTCCTCTTTGTCATTGTGTTAACACATAAAGGGTCCAGAAAAGGAAACTCCCAACATCTTTTCTTTTAGAGGTGCCAGCACTAACTAAGATCAATTCATGAAGTTGGTAAGAAAGCCCTGGCTGCTACTCATCTTCTTACTTCTCATGAAAGCAGTAAGTTGGCAATACAAGGTCCACCACAGAGGTTGGACCCTGTTGCTTACAACCATGGGCTTATTTCAATGTAAATACTTGCTTCACTCTAAGAGAGGAACATAGCCTAAACACTTGGTCGACATGCTCTTCACCGATTTCATGGTAAATTTTCAACAGAAAAAAAAGAAAACAGGGAAGATAAAAATTAGAGTAAATGGTTTAAAACTATACAAGAATTGCTTTTACACTTCGTGTACAAAGTGGGTGTGTTTTGGAGACACATGTTGAATTACCATTGAAAAAATGAAAAGCAGTGAAACATCTAAACATCAGGGTCCGTACTCCAAAGCATTCTGAGAATCCTCTCAGAGATCTCCTAACTTAACTTGAAAATTCCTAGCAAGAAGTCTTAGCCTAGGAGTGATTCCAGAACATTTTCAGAGAACTCTGAGCAATGAATCGACAGTAACTCCTATCTTACTGAGGAGGTGTGCTTGACCCTGTTGCTAGGTATGAGTCATCATTTCAAGAGCTCTGATTGGTTGAGACTGTCAAATCAATTCACTTAATCATAGCATCTAATCTATATGAAAACGGTGTAGTTATAAATATTATTGTACATAAAAAGAAACTCTGTTAAATGAATGGTAAGCTATACTTTACAATTATTAGACAGAATGTGTTGAAACTCAGACCCACTTGCACAGTATTCACACGCTGATAGTTATTTGTTTACATTTACCATACTGGTAGTTGTTGTGCTTTCAACTTTGAACATTTCAACTCCATTTTGTATTAACGCGGGAAAAATGGCTCAGCTTCCACCACTTTCTGTGCTTGCCAACCTGCCTTTAAGAAGCAGTGTTGGTTAGCATTTAAATCCACCACAAACCCGTGAACAGCCAAGGAGACGAAAAGGACAAGGACTCCCAGCTGGTATGGAAAACTGCAATGTCCATCAACTCAACAAAACTACGAGAAATTCTAAATCTTTATGTTCTCCCCACGCTTGACCATTGTTTGAAAAGTTTCTGATAACTTACCATCTAGTGGTCAAACAAACTGCAACTAGCCCAATACCTGATCAGTTGGGTTCATGTTAATTTTTTTCCCCTGATAATGAGTCAAAACAAACCTAAAAACAGCATCAGAGTAAATTGCATAATTACTACATGACATCATGTACATGAACCTTTATTTAAAATGATTAAACAGTTTATTTTTTGACTTAAAATATCTCAATCAAGAGGTTTTTAAAGAGGGAAGGTCATAAATGGTGTTGGGGAAATGTAAGGTTTCCTGTAAACAGGATATATGAGGACTAGCTGAAGAACTTAAAGTAATTCTTTCTTTTCTTCCACAGTTACACACTAACAACTATCTTAGGACTAATTAATTAGTACATTTAATGGAGTCTGGATTAACCAACTAGTAGTACGTGGTAATCTTAGTTTACTTGTTTAATTTACATGGAGCAAAACAACATAATCATTATCCAACAGGAATTCAGGCATTACATTAAACTGAGCAAAAAGGTGAAGTGAGTGTCAGATTTTCTTTCCAGTCATTATCTGAAGAGAGGCTTACTGGCTCACACGTTTGAAAACACCTGCCTTAATCCAACAGATTCAGCTAGAGCTCATGTAGCCAGTCAACATTTTGTTTGTTTGCTTTAGGCATATAGGAGAGATAAATCAATCAGGAAAAGAAAAATCTGTATGAAGTAATTTTTAAATTCATTTCACTGCAGCAGTATAGTAGTTCTATCCATATGGATTCTGCTGATGGACAGACAGTGGCAGCTGTAACCTCATGCTGTAATGAACCATCCAATCAAAGCTACATGTCATTGTTATCCAGTGAGCATAAAACCTATGTGTAGCCACTATGCAAGAAAAGTCACAGCCTGTAGCCTGCAGCTAAAGATAGCGCCATTCAACACAGATGAAATGAGATTTGGTGGTAGAAAAAAAGAAAAAAAAGGTGAAAATCCAAATGGCCTGGAGATAAAACTGTGCGCCTGTTGTTTACATTAATGCTTCTTGCCACAGCAATGAGGGAGGAGAAAAGGACAGAAAAGGCAAACCTTAACAATGCAGAGGCACCACTATCAATGCTGTTCCCTGCAAATGTAGCAGTGCAATGGCTTATATTTATCATTAATGAGATAAAATAATGCAGCTATTTGTCCACAGCTTAGCCCTGGAGAACTACATGAGCCCAGAATGATGAGAATTATTCGGTGTGAGAGCACAGGAACACCGAGGAGGAAACACGAGAAAATGAGCGAGAAATACAGACGAATGTCACACAGATAATACTTGGAAATACCCTTAAACCTGTATACAATGATATCTTAATGACATGACAATGATATGCTGGGGCACTGGGAGAAAGAAACAAAAATAAAAAGGTATAAGGGTGTTTTTACTCTTTTAGCCCTCTAAACGAACTCAGATCGATGACTCAGCATTTTTGCCTATATGTGAACACCCCAACCGTACTCTTGCTAAAAGGTCAGTGGTACGGTTTGGCAAATCTGAGTATTATGAACACAAGGTGCATTGGGTTCCCTTTGCCTTTTTATTAATGTATTGTAACCTTTTTTGCTTGCCGTAGATTGGTCATGTGACTGCAGTCAGGGAAAAACAGATTGGTAGAGAAAGAAAGCACCAAATCCAAAGTATGGCAGCAGCAGGTTGTACTCGTGCCCGTGATAATGGCAGTAAACGTAGCCAAGCATGTCACTCTCAAGATTCTGCTATGATACCAGGACACGGTGTAGGTTGGGGGTGTCTTTTGAAATGACGAGAGCAAAGGTCCAAGAGCTCCTGAGGAGCTTATATGAAGAGAAAGAAGACTGAGGCCCCATCAAAGCTGAACTGGACCAGAAAGAGAACCCGGTCCTCTTTGAACACTCACAGTGTGAACAGAAAAATAACTGAATTCGTTTTCTTTTGGTCCACTTTTCGCTCCACTGAAAGATGTCATCACCTGATCTTTTCATGTAGCCCCTGTCCTCTAAGTGTCCTCTTTTTTTGAAAGCGTATTAAACAAACAAAAAAAAAAAAAAAAATCAAACATAGAGCTTGTTCTGACCCTTTTCTCAAACAACAACTTTGTCTTGTGAGAGTTCATGCAAGCTTTTGACTAATGTTAATGAGGTGCGCGCTGATTGGCTGCAGGGAGGCCAGAGTCGGAAGGGGGGCTGGTCCAGTGCATGCATTGTGCGTCCGACTCCAAAACATCAACAGCTTAGTTACGGCGAGCGAACCTGACTGAGCAGCAGCTTACAAATTTAAGCCATTTATGTTTGAACCAGACTCCGAGTCTGAGAGTGGAGATACTGAGATGGTGGAAGAAGCACGCTTACAAAAATCTGTACTCATTTGTACATGTAAAATTTTAGGCTCATCTCTTAGCATTAGTGCTAGCATTAGCTGCGTCAGCTTAACTCACAGTCGACATTTTCAAACAACTTGTTGTTTTGGCATCTACGGTACGCTGAACAGGTGATTTTGGGCATGGAAGAGGGGCTGGCTTATTCCTGTGATGGCGAAATCAAAGAAGAAAATTAAAATCACATGTTTGCAAGTGTTTATCCTTGTTGGCGGTTTTGCTGTGAACAAAGGGACCAGACGGAAAAACTCGACCGTCTTCAAAAGAAAGGCTTTCAGGGAAGTTAACACTTTGGTCCAACACCAATACACATTTTTTAACCTGAAAAAGTGCAATTTCTGGGTGATGACTCCTTGAAAGAGGACTGACTAGGAAGGGAACAAATAATGTGCTGTACTTGTGTGGGTGGCCACTCATCATGCGTGAACAAGGAGTAAAGCAGAGGACTGAGCACACAGCCCTGGGGAGCACGCCCATCTGCACAGCCTGTGGTCTGCCTGTCAAGAAGTTCAGGATCCAGTCACAGAGAGTGCTGTTGAACCCAAGGTCTCTTAACTTGGTGTTAAACGCTGAGCTGTAGTCAATAAACAGCATTCTCACATATGTGTCCCTCTGGTCCAGATGGGAAAGGCCAGTGTGGAGCGTGAAGGCGATGGCATCTTCAGTTGACCTATTGGGCCTGTAGACAAACTGAATTGAGTCCAATGAGTCCCGGATAAAGGAAGTGATGAATGATTTGACTAACCGCTCAAAGCACTTCATGATAGTGTAAGCGAGTGCTACTGGGCGATAGTCATTCAGGCAAAGGATTTTGGTTCTCTTGGGGACAGGGACAATGATGGTCTTCTTGAAGCATGTGGGGACTA
>JBAMHW010000016.1:5929369-5941972 GCA_037177495.1 Rhadinocentrus ornatus | reverse complement strand
GTCTGTGGTCACCACCTGCAGGACCACTCCTTTATTGGGGGTGTCTTGCTAATTGCCTATAATTTCCACCTGTTGTCTTTTCCATTCACACAACAACATGTGAAATTTATTGTCAATCAGTGTTGCTTCCTAAATAGACGGTTTGATTCCACAGACGTGTGATTGACTTGGAGTTACATTGTGTTGTTTAAGTGTTCCCTTTATATTTTTGAGCAGCGTGTGTATATATATATATATATATATATATATACATACATATATATATTATCAATACCATAAATACTTATAACCCAAATGGTTAAAAAAACAAAAACAAATTCAATCTAAGATCTTTTAGATTTTAAAACTCAAACTACAGCTTATGTTACTGAAATTTGCTTCCATGTTAAAATTAAATACAACTCAGCATCCAGCCACAGTTTGGAAAGTGCAAAGTCACACACTTCAAATGGTGTAACCCAATTTAAGATACCAATACTAAAGTCCAGCCCATGAAGTACATCGGAGACTGTAGTGTTGCCACATTCTTGCTAAAGATAAGCTTTAGAGCCCTGCTATAAAGAAGACAGAGCAGACAGGAAAAAACACAAGTTTTATGAGATTTTTGTCTGGTTTAATGATGTAACTTGAATAAGTTTATTTTAGGATTTAGGCAGACAAAATTCTCCACTTTGGAAATTCATGGTATTGAATTTTCAACGGAAGCATATCCGTTTAATAATATGTGAGTGAATAATTTTTGTAAGTAACACATTTTAATTCAGCAAAACTTCCATACAGCCAAAAAACAACACATTCAAATGACTTTCACATAAAGAAACCCTTTTTTAGCATTGCAAAGATACTATTAGTGCAAGCTGATCTGATTCTCTCAGCACCCTGGAGTCAATGGACTTTCAGACACATGCAATAGCTTAAATGTTGATTGTATATTGCGCCTTTTTATAACAATGGAATACAAACTGAAAGCTTTCGATCAAGCAATGTGAGCTATTTCTGTTTTTTGGACCTGATGAGGCACAAAAAAGACCTTCTACCCAAATTTATAAAAAAGGCTAGTTGGCTCTCACAAGCAGCTTACATGCACTGCACTATAAAAGGCACAAAACTTCTAACTAGCTTACGTCGCCTGGAGAGCTTTTAAATGACACCTGGACATAAAAGTACAACTGAACCCTTCGTCATACATCTCCATGCACCCATGTTCATGGAAAGGCATATCATGATACATTATTGTGTGGAGTGCTGCACCAAGGAACCTACCATGGACATGTCCGTCTCATCACTGGCCAAGCTCTGCCACAGTCAGTGGCATTTACTAGCCAGTGTCGAGGGAGGGCACCCAAAAGCCAACTTGTCCATGCAAATTTTAATATTTCCGTTGGGAAGTGGAATAATAATTCACATACTTGAGATGTACTTAGACTCCTTTGTCTAGCAGGCACTCTAGCTATCTAAGGGACACATCGCATCCTAAAAATAACCCACCCCATGCAACTCCATTTAAATATAAAAATTCTCACAATAAACAGACAGCAGATAGTGTGCAAAAGATCAAAACAACAGCAGGACTTCTTATATTTCAAAGAATAGTTCAGTAGAATAAGCAGACTGGATAGAGAAATCACACAAATAGAATGATGACAGATGTAATGATGTTGAACTTAACAGCCAACAGCATTTAAAGATTTATGGTGGCATGCTGAGACACAAACAATTGCCGTCCATTATCAGTAAGTGGGAGTAAGAGGTGCAAGAAAAGAAAAACACCATCCTAAAGCTCTTTTTTATCTTAGATTCCTAGATGACATGATTATTGAAAACAATTTTAAAGAAACACAGTTACATTCCTAAGCCCACAACATTTCCCTCTGAGTTGTTGCAATGGTTGTACCCAGTGGACATCCAGTGTCTTTTATAGTATCTATATACCCCCTTACATGAATCCAAGAGATTTCCTTCATATCCCTTAAAACATGGAGCATTAGCCTTTTTTAGGTTTCTCTGTTGCCTTTTTACCGCTGCATCTCAGTTTCTTATTTGAAATGCAGGCCAGCTGTATGTTCATGGGGGAATGAATGTGTGGGATAGATGAGTGAGTGAATGTGTGCTTTGGGAGTTTAAAAAAATGACTAGAAGTCTAGGAAATATGCACAGTTTAAATCAAGTTATTTGATTTGTAAAATAAGTGCAGGTAATTTACCATTTACTAGCAATCGTTCCAATTCAAACTACGCCAACACAAGCATAGGGATATTATTTACCAAATACTAACCAAAACACACAACTAATACCTTTTTGAATTTTCTCTCTTTGGTCATAAATGGTTTTCAACACACAAGTCTGAATGATAATATGTCATAAAAACATAATGTAAAAATAATGATGTCCACAGCACCCCAAATTTTTAATATTACTAGGTATATTAGTAGAGATTTTCCCTTTATGAAGTTCTAATTGTGACTGTTGAGAGTGAAATGAATATACAATTATATGATAAAAAATAATAATAAATAATAAAAAGAAAAAAACAAAACAAAATAAAAAAAGAAACTACCTCATACAGCATGCAATGTTAGTTCTGTTCTCCCACATCATGCACGACCTTTTTATGGCAGCCGAGCCAGGCGGGCAGACAGGGCCAATTTATTGGCAGGCACAAGGCTGAGGAAACAAAATTTACCAGCAGAAGACCTTCCACCCGGAACAAACCCTCATTTTTACACAGATATATACACCCTCCAAACTCTGTGGCCTCGGCTTCTTACTGTTTATACCCGCTCCATTCAGTACATGTCCTCACCTTCAGCACTGATCTACAGCGTGCACATGCTACTGGTAGTCATGCATGTCATTACCCTGTGTGGATGTTTCATCTGCCTGTGACTCCCCTGCAGCAGAATGAAAGCTTGGTCCCCTGTGAGCTGCAGCCTGTGTTCAGAAGAACGTTGTGCATTTAAAAAAAATTCAACCCTGAGCACACGGCTGTCCTGTTTCTTTCCTGCTGATTAGCCAAGGATATGGGTGATCATCGGGGGCCTGGACGACACTACAGAATTCAAACATGCTGATGGCCCTGCGGCACAGAAACTGGAGGAAATATAAAGAAATAGGCACACACACACCTGCACAAAGGATGGCTCACTAAAAGGCAAAGCAAGGAGGTTTTTTTTCCCGTTTTTTTTTCTGAATTTGTAAATTATACAAAGACTTATTTTACACAAAATTACACCTGAAACCGAATTGATAATTAAAGTCAGAGGTAAATGAATACCATTTTCCCATACCCACAATGGTACAGTCCAGTAGCAGCATTCAGACTTTCTTTGAAAACTTTACTTAAACTCTGAAGTTCTGAATGTATTTAAACAAAACAAGAAAAAACCTGCGTCTAGCACTACATGACAGCACCTGGGTCCAACTCACAGCAGTCTGACTACTACTTAATTATGATGTCGCACCATGTTTGAATTCTTGCTTGTGTTGTTCTTCCTCTCAGATGTAAGTCGCTTTGGATAGAAGCGTCTACCAAATGACTGTAGAATAGAATAGAATAGAATAGAATAGAATAGAATAGAATAGAATAGAATAGAATAGAATTTTAGATACACTGTCTTGGTCGCTGCTAATTGAGAGGCTCAGACAAGCGACTAAAATGTAAACAAAGATAATCATAGCGAATTCTTACCTAAGCAGAGACTGTGGAAGAATTTGAAGTTTGTAAAATTTGGGACTGTTTATTCTTTAAACTTCATACAGTTTAACTAAAAATAGATTTAATCTATGCTCGTGTGCAGTGCATCATACTCACCAAACTGCATGAAGTGATGTCCGTAATAACATTCTGTAATAGTAGGTTAAGACAATTTTTTCAAGGTTTATCCAGTTTATTCTGAACTCTGTAGTGCAGTCCGCCTAGCAGGATCTGCGAGATCACAAGATCACAGTGTTATTCTCCACAGCCAGGATTACATTACATTACATTACATTACAGTCATTTAGCTGACACTTTTATCCAAAGCGACTTACAATGGTTAGGCAGTAGCGTTAAGGGTCTTGCCTAAGGACACAACTGGAAGGTGTTAATGTTTGTCCCCGGGGGGATTCAAACCCTGGTCTCCCACATGGGAGAATGATGCTCTACCAATTGAGCTAACCAGCTGCTTAAAGGATAAATGTCTCGTCTGTCCATGATGACAAAAAAAAAACAAAAACACTGAGACCCCCTGACCGGTAAAACATGTAATGTTTTCATGGTTTAGTGCAAGTCTGCACTGGGGCTTTTATTTTGAAAATTATCCAGAAGTTTTTCCACTGCTCCTGTGTCTGATTTCCTGTCTGCCCCTATCTGAACTGCTGAGTTTGATGCGTTCTGGGTGCGTGCTCCTTTAACAATAGTAAGTTTAGCGGAGAGCCACAAAAAGGAGCTTCTGGGATGCTTCTGAGACGCACTGCAGCACCCGGTGGAAACCCCAGCCAGAGCCCCCTGCAGTCACCGGGCACAGGCCCTGGTGGGTCAAGATCGGCAGCCGCCAGGCACAGGCCATCCAGGGCAGCTAGAGCGAAGGGCCCAGGGCCCCAAGAGCCCAGAAACTCCAAAGATTCAGCTCCTGCCATTGCTGCCTCGAAGGCACCCTCCAGAGAAACACACTAACAGTTAATAATGTTTGTACTGAACCACATCACAATGAGAAATTCACCTTCCTCCACATATCATCAATAACATGAATTGCCTCTCAAGTCAATCTGTAATGTTTTGTCAAATACACGTTTGAACCTACTAGTCATTTATCCTGCAACCAAAGTAATCTGAACATCCCATTCTTGACTTCCAGAGATGCATCCCTCTCAGTGTCAGTCAATACATATTTGATCAAATGTGCTTTGCCTTTTCCACTGCAATTAATCTTTTTTTATTATTATTATTCCTGTCTGCCACCCACTAGCATCTTGGCATCCCTGTGAGGCTGCCCGATTGACAGCAACATAAGTCACAAGGCTGCATTAAAAACACATTAGGCCAGCAGTAGATATTAAGGTTCGGTTTATCTGATGGAGAGAACCTGCTCTGGAATGAACTGCATGCCGGCATCCTCATGCATCACCATCGCCAGAGTGACAATGTTGTGACTAATGGACTAACTGAATGCACTCCCAAGTACTTTTAAAATCTAAGCAATATGATTATATTGAATTTATGAGATCTCTGAGAATCACAACACTATCTGTTCTGCATGTGAGAAAAACAGATGAGGTGGACATGGGGGTGGTGGCCTATTAGGTGTTACAAAGGGTCTCATATACCAAGTTGATAGTTGACTGTTGGGCACATCAACACTGTCAATGACAGTCAGCCTCTTTTGTGTCTTTTGGTGTGTAGATTGTCAGGACTTTTAGACTCAAGCCACATTTTTTCAAACAATTAGGCATTTTAGGCCTCAATAAGAGAGCGTACTCTGATCAACATTGTAATTAAGGGCAAATTCACACTGGCACGGTTTGGTCTGCTTTCAATGAAACCTGGTCTGCTTCCTCAGATACTATGGTGTGTTTAGAGTAGTGTGAACCCCCATCTGCACTCTGGTGTGGACCAAAGAAGAAGTCTCTGGTCCTCTTGAAAACTGGACATCTTGGTTTACATGCAAGTCAACACTGGTTGGGAGCACTTGGTGTGAAAGCAAGTGGACCATGCAATGAACCAAAGAGGAAGTGACATATGAAGTGACGTAGAACATGCAGGATATCTCGCTGCCTCTCCTGCTGCTCATACTGGACATGTAGTTGTGAAAACTGCATTAGGTTTATAATAAAATATAAACAAAAACCAGAAGACTTCATACATTTATTTTTGCTCCATTGTTTACTAGTTGTAAACAAGCTGTTTTTGGTCCTGGTCAACGAAAGTACCAGATGTTCTCTTTTCTTTTTGGTCACTGGCGAGCAGTTGTTGTAATGCATGATGTTTTCAAGCCGGTTTGGTCCACTTCAGTAAAGTGCAGTGGGAAGGCAAACCACATGAGGGTCTGAAATTGTTTTGGAATTCCTTACCCAATTAAACAAGTCCGCTGGACTATCCTGGTATGAATACGCACTTAGCCTAAAAGAATGGAGGCCACATAAAAAATGTTAAAGAATTTTACCCACAATCTTCTAATTTGTCATCTTTATTTTATCAAAATAAGACACAATATTGGTAACAGCATGACCATGTGAAGTGAAGAAACTGCACACTGCAATGTCAAAAGCAAAGATGGAGGTATTTATTTTTTTACAACAAATGTACTCCTGGATGTGTCACTGTGAAGGAGAGGATCTTTGCCTGGGGCATGTAACTGTTAACTGGGAGTTTCCATCCATATTGAGCATAGAGAGCTCACCTGTATTATTCTAGAAGCAGTGCTTTTCTTACCCTGCTCTGCTGGTGACTCTGCCTGTGACATTATGAGCTGGGTCATTGTGAGGTTGCAAGCACAACACACCAGCACATTCGTAGTGATCACTGGAGACTTCTTCCATGCCTCCCTTTCTGCGACACTTCCAGTTTTTCAGCAGTTTGTCATCTGCTCCACCAGAGAAGATAATCCTATTTTCCAAGATGCTGGATTTATTCTATTCAAATGTAACAGATGCAGACAGCTCTTCTGCTCGTGCTCCATTAGGAATGTCAGAAAACAATGCAGTACTCCCTGCTTCCACTTAATCACTTATCATCAAAGGATATTTGAGGATGTGGTCTCAGAGAGCATGAGCAACCTATTTACTGATTAGAATGAGTGTATGTGGCTAAACCAATTTCTATGACAGAGCAGATCATTTAAGGTTGATGGCTTAAATCTTGCTCCCCCCAGTCAATCTGTGTCTTTGGACAAGACACGTCGGCATTGTTGGCATATGAATGATTGGTGGTGGTCGGAGCACCCATCGGCACGGATTGGCTGCTACATTTCCATCAGTCTGCCCCAGGGCAGCTGTGGCTACACACGTATAATCACTTGGGTGGTATTTCTTGAAACAATTAAACAGATTTGTTGTGTTGCTGTTTTTGAGGGCACCAGTTGCTAACATATCTTGCATATCGGCTTCATTTGCTCCATATCGCTTTGGAGATTTCCAAACCACCGCTACACCGCCAACGTTGTGACCTTATCTTCAGAAGAAAACTCCAATGTCATTTCTGGCATCTGTTTTGTTGCCCTCAGCTCCACATCTGGTCATTCTGCTCACCTAGCTTCAATTTCTCCAGCAAATAATGGAAGTGGAGCAGGAAAAGGTTGACTCACATTTCTGCCATGTTTGATCAAGTAAATAGGGCTGAACACAGTGATCAACCAGAAATTTATCGAGATCATAAAGCATAATCATGAGATCGCCCAGCCCTACTAAAGACTAATACATATCTGGACAAAGCCAATAAGCCAAGTGTGTTTTTTTGTCACATTCTCTTCTCTAGTCACAGAGACCTTACACCTTCCCTAGTTCCACTGCACCCTCAACAGTGTCATCTGATGTCAGATTCTACAGCAATCTTTCTCCATGTGGCCTCTGGCTGGGACCTTCCTCTGTCGTTTCTTTGTCATTATTACAAGGTTTAATACAAATAGCAACCATTTTGTTTTTGCAGTCATGTTGCTGGTGCTGTTAATATTTGTGACATTGACATTATTTTTTCTTATAGGTGCTCCGAATGATTGTCTGCTTTTTGTTTTCTTAACCCTTCTTCTTTCTCCGTGAGATCCATGTGTAACAGAAGGTCCGACCAAACTGCAGAAAACGCTGACAAGACATGAACCCAGCTGACAGATGGAATTGGCCTGCATCAACTCAGCGGGCCACCATTATATCACGTCAGCATAACTGGTGAGCTGGCTGGAGTGGCGCGCCACCCTGACCGATGAGTCTCCAGAGAGATCACCATTTTGGGGGTACAAATTGGCTATCTGGAGACCTCCAGGCCCAACGACGTCCCACGACGGCCCACATCCCCAGTGTCGCCTCCAGCTCCCAGGCCCATGTCCCCAGTGTCACCTTATGTCCCCAGCTCCCAGGCTTACGTGCCAAGCTCCGAGGCCCACGTCTCCAGTATCGCCTTCAGCTTCCAGGCCCACGTCTTCTGTATCACTTTCAGCTCCCAGGCCTACATCTCGCTGTGGCGCTTTCAGCTTGCAGCGCCCAACGCCACTGCCACTGGTTGCTCCGGCTCTGCAGTGTCCGACGCTTGCACTCCGGTCCTGCCCGGTTCTTCGGCGTCTGATGCCAGCGCCACAGTCTAGTCCGATTTTGCAGCCTTCTATGCCTGCGCCCAGGTCCATGCAGCCTCTGGTGGTTTCCTGTCTTCGAGGGGGTCTCTGAGCGAGATGCTCCTCTCCAGCCTCTGGCTCCTCCCTGTCCATTGGTTCCTGTCTCCGAGGAGGTCTGTGGTCTAGACGCTCCTATCCAGCCTGTGGCTTCAGTATCCAAGGGAATCTCTGAGCGAGATGCTCCTCCCTGTCCATTGGTTCCTATCTCAGAGAGGGTCTCTGCTCGAGACGCTCCTCACAAGCTTTAGGTTTCCGGCCCCCCTAGGGTCTCTTCTTTCTCTGTGAGATCCATGCGTAACAATTTGCTTGTTGTCCTTTGTCAAGTCCAGTGTTAAAATACAACTTTAAAAGAGGTAGCAACAAAGAAATAAATAAAAAAAATTAATAAAATAACAAAATGAAGCTTCATCAGATCTCACACATCTAGCCGAAATGTTGCAGCAGTTTTAAATTCAGGATGGCGTTATCAAGTTCACAAAGTGCTCACAAACAGGCACAATCCCTCAATATTTGTGATGTTTTGAGAAGCAGACATTATTTCCATGTACATTATAGTTTCACTGACTGACAACCAAGGAAAGTGAGATTTAGGCAGGATTAGCATAACATTACTATAACTGACATGCAGTCATATATTCACATTGGCTCTTAGACATCCAAACACTAGTGATTTACATACTTACATACACACACTTATATAAGATACTCAGAAAGATGAACAGGTTGGTTAGCAGATTAGTGTGTAGTGAATATAGGAATATTAGAGAGTGCTTGTGTAATACTCTGTGTAGTTAGCATTTAGGGGGGTAAGGGAAGGAGAGAAAGGGAGAACGAAGGCAAAATCACCTAAAATATTTTAGTTGTGGAACCACTTTGACCTTATCACCCAAAAAAAGTCGTGTCAGATCCAAAACGCTTCAAAACTGTCCTTTAACGAGAACACCTTTAGAAAGAAGAGAAACAGAAAGAAGAGAAACAGTCTGAAGCCAAACTCTACTGAATCGATCTTAAAATAAAAACCATTTCAATGCAATTGCTTCACATTGCTTCAGTGGTTTAGAAAGCATCACTTTCTTAAACACTAGATATTAGATAGTAACTGTGTGTTAATTAGTGATGTGATGTTTGAGCCCTTAGGCTCGACTCTGTATTGTCCTCATGAAGCAAAAGTGTTGCAAGTTAGCTGGTTTACAAAGACCTGAATGGTTTAGGACCAAAATACATTCAGGATCTTCTAGTTTGTTATAAACCAACCAGATCCCTCAGGTCATCATGGTCTGTTCCCAGAGTCAGAACTAAACACAGAGAGGCAGTGTTCAGCTTTTATGCTCCTCACACGTGGAATAAACTCACTGACTCAGCAGTTTTACATCAGGGTTAAAACTGTTTTATTTTGTTACTTTTATCAGAACAACCGTTAAATTCCCCACACTGGAACTTTATTTTGTGCTTTTTATCTATTTTATTTTAGGTCTTTTAATAATTTTCTTTTCATGTTTTTATTTAATTTCTTTAAAAAGTTTGTTGTTAATGCACTTGCTTCTTGCACCCAGCTTTAATGCTTTTAATGTTTTATGCAAAGCACTTGTTTTGTACATGAAATGTGCTATACAATAAATTTGCCTTGCCTCGCCTTGCCAAGTGTTGTTTTGGCGTGTTGCTTCGGCATGCCAAAAGTCACATGACTGCACCAACCGAGGCTTTATTACGTCAGACGCGTGTTCAGCTGCTTAACAGGGATTTTGTTAGGACTGGTCCTGCCTGTGTCGCAATGTCTCAAAAGTGATTTAAATCCATTAAAATATAAATTTATCAAACAAGTAGCACAATCAATATTAGAGCTACATAAGCACTCTTTTTCTCCTGTTCTGCCCATTTAAAAAAAATCCTCATTTATAAACACAGATTTAGCTAGACAAGCTAGCAAATGAGACCTTTTTTTAAAAAAAATGTTAGAGAATCATTTTTTGTCAGTTAAACGAAAAATTAACAACTCCTTTTCACAATTTAAATTTACAACAGAAGAAAACAATATCACAGTGTTGAGAAAGTTTAATTAATCAAACTCTAATTCAAAGATGCTCCAGGGATATCCATAACAGCTGTGAATGAAGTAGCTGTATTTACAATTAATTGTAATCATGCTTGTTCTAAATATATTAGCTAAAATATTGAGATTTTAGAATTAGAGTTGTTTTTATTTTTTGTGTTTGTTTTTGTATTTTTGTGGCATGGGGAACATCCCTGTTGGGGGTGGGGGGTAAAAGCGGCTGGTTTGCTGATGGAGGCCCACCTGCCTCAGAATGGTGCTGTTTAAGTTTCCTTTTCCAAATAATGTTTAGATAAATAAAAGGATTTTGTACTCTCTACCACCTTGGTTGCTGTCACTGTTATCTCACACAGACTGCCTTGTCACAAGCTTCCAGCTGTGTCTGCCTCCCTGAAGATGAAAGGCTCACCAGTAAAAGGCTTAGGAGAGAACGACAACCTCATACCTCCTGATCATGTCCTCATTTTAGCTGAAACTCTCCTGGGAAACATCTGGATGGTGGGCTGAATTGTGGTAGAGAAGGACAGTGGTATAATAAACATTTTCATTTATAGATATAGAACATGACTTTTTTGTATGAGATATTCATTTTCTTTCTTTTCTTTTTCTTTTTCTTTTTCTTTGAGGAATATAAACAGGTGATATAAATCTTTGAAATCGTTTGTAGTTTAGAGTTTAATAAAACCAACATCATATATATTATCCCGTGAGTATATGGACGTGAAAGGTATTTAGGTAAAAATAACATGCAGTTTTTCACAGTTTCACAGAAAAATGTATTAGAGCTGATTAGCAGAAAATTTAAAAGAAACAAACAAAATATTAATAATAATTATAATAATCTTTCAGAATTTTTCTACAGTGTTTCTACATGCTTTGGTGCTAAGGGAGCAGTTGGGAAGTTAAGAGCCCTGCTGAGTGTCATGTTTCATCGTCTTATTTCTTGTGTGTTGGGTTTTGGTCTGTTCCTTGGTTTGTGTTATATTTTGATCTGGGTTTATAGTTTGGTGTTTTCAGGTTTTATTTCTGGTGGTCGTGGTTTAGGGTTTTGGTTTGTCATGTTCTGTTTTGATTTTAGTTTCTAGTTCTGTTTTTTGTGTTTTGTTTTCTGTTAGGATTGTTGTTTGTGTGTCATGTGTTAGTGTTTGTCTTGAGTTTTGGTTAATAGTTCTGGGTTTTGTCACGTTTAGTTTAGTTTTCTTGTTCTCCCTCTTGTGGTTTCTGTCCCTTGCTCATTAGCTCACCTGGTCCAATTTTGATTCACTTCACCTGTTCTCAATTTGTTCCCCTGTGTGTATATGTACCCCATGGTTTCAGTTCTTCCCTGTCAGATCCTTGCGTGCATGTACTTGCTTGTTAACTCCTTTGTATGGTTTATCCCGGTCATTTATGGTTCCTTGTCCTAAGTTTGTGGAAATAAACCATTGTCACGAGCACCATTCTGCTTCCTGCCTTGACTGCCTGCGTTTGGGTCCTCCTCACCACCACCACCAATTGTTACAGCTCTGGGTCCCAAAGTGGGTTACCATATATAATATAGTGTCATTTGATAATATTATGGTATAGTATAATTAAATGCATGGTGCTGTGGTGGTGAGCACTGCAACCTCACAGCAGGAAGGTCACTAGTTCAAGCTTGCATGTTCTCTCCATGTATGCATGAGTTCTCTCCATGTACTTCTACTTACTGCAGTCCACAGATGTGCATGTTAGGTTAATAGGTCACTAAATTTTCCCTAGGAGTGAATGTGAACATGAGAGGTTGTTTGTCTCTGTGAGCAATAGACTGGCAACCTGTCCAGGGTGTACCCTGCCTCTCGCCTGCTAATTGCTGGGATAGGCTCCAACTTCCCCGTGACCCTGAATTGTAATAAGCAGAATAGAACATGGATGGATGGATATATTATAAGGGGTTCTTAACAAATCTTTCTTATTTTGTCCACTCATTTCTACAGGTAGCTATTTTGAAAGACACATCATCTACATTACAATGACAGCATTGAAGGACTGGAAACTAAAGTCTTGTTTTTTCATGAGAAGCAATGAAAAAAGACAAAAAAACTGCCAGGTACTTGTCAGATTAGTTTACATCACCATCCATCCATCCATTTTCTGCCGCTTATCCGGAGTCGGGTTGCGGGGGCAGCTGCCTAAGCAGGGAAAACCAGACTTCCCTCTTCCCGGCCACATTCACCAGCTCATCCGGAGGGATCCCGAGGCGTTCCCAGGCCAGCCGAGAGTTGTAGTCCATCCAGC
>JBAMHW010000016.1:5917826-5929269 GCA_037177495.1 Rhadinocentrus ornatus | reverse complement strand
ACAAGACCCCGAGATACGTGAACTCCTCCACTTGGGGCAGGACCCTATTGCAGACCCGGAGAGAGCACTCCACCCTTATCTGGCTGAGGACCATGGTCTCGGATTTGGAAGTGCTGTTTCTCAACCCCGCCGCTTCACACTCGGCTGCCAGTTTACATCACCTTGTCATTTATTTTTAACATTATGCTTAAATCACCAATTTTCACTGAGACAGAGATCAGCATTTTGCATTACGTGTCATAGCATATTTTTGCTCCTTACCTTTCCATCTGCCTGCCAAGCTTCTGTTAGTCTCATGTCTGATTTACAAGTTACCACAGCTGTCATGCAATTTGGTGAACAGAATAAAATAAATTGTGCTGATGTGCAGATGTGTGGATGTGTTCTTACATCCTTTAGTGTAATCATTATTAATCAACCAGAAAATAAGGTCTCATTGCTCTGATTACCAACTTTACTCTGTCTCCATTATATCTCATCCTAAGTGAATAACCCACTGCCAGATTCTGGGAAGTGTAACCAAACTGGAGTGTTGCACTTACAAGCACACAGGAAACTGCAGTTTTGCATCCCTTTAATCCTTAAAAATATTACAATGAGTCTAAAGATGATGTGAAAGAAGAAGCTAAATGCCATACACAGACAAAGCATAACCGCAGAGAAACCCCACCTCAATTTAACCCTTGTATGTGTGTGGAGTTGTGGGGGTTCGGGGGATTTAGATTCTGGTGATAGAAATTTTTTACTGCTTCATATTGGTATGATGTATAAGAGCACTGAAGGTTCTCCAGACATAAGATAACCACAGGAATAACAAAAAAGATAATGAGAAAACCATAGAGGCAACTGTAATGAACAGTTTGTTATTGTCTGAAAAAACGGCTTTAAAATGCAGTCCAAAAACAATCGCTCTCTTACAAAGCTTTTTTCTTTTTCAAGACAGTGCCCTGGACTTTGTTTTTACCATTCGAGCTTAAAGAAATATGCAGAGGCAACAAAAAAAGCCGAGAGGAAAAGGAGAAGAGGAGATGAGCAGTGAGAGAAGCAGGTCGTATGTTGGGTGAGGACAGCGAAGCTCCTCTCGACTGGTAATTCGATTTCATGTGGCTCACGGTGCTCTGCAGTGCAGGGGGAAGGTCGTAATGGCAGCCATCTACCATCCATTATTACACTACTGGAGTGCTCTGTCGTGTTCAGGGTGGATGATCACATCTCCGTTGCAACTGGCTTCAGTAAATTTCCACCTTTATTATTCATTAGTCGCAGAACACAAGGTAAATGGTGACATTTAGGCTGGCTTTATGTTGAGGCCAGATCACCACTGCGGTGTTTCCATGTTCGAATAGCATACCTCTGCTGGTGACACTGTCACTGAGGTTAAATTGTTTTGGATGACCCTTTGTTAACACGAGTCTGAGTTCCCCTTAAGCCCTTATGTTTTTTTCCCTGCTGACTTAGTAACAGCAGGTAACAAGGGACAAATCAAGGGCTATGTGGGTGTGGGTTCTTTTCCTTATCGTTAACTTTAATATAACCAACACTCAATGACAGTATCGGTCATTCTTCCTGTTAATCAAAAACGTATCATGTATCCATTATGGGGTTAATGTTAGAGGATTGTTTAGTCATCAACCATTGGTGTCCAGCTCTTAAATGAAAATCAGTTTGAAATTATGTGGAGTGGGCAGCAGTCTGAGGCAGAGGCCTTGGCGGTTTGATCCCTGATTATTCAAGCTGGCTGCAGGGATAAAGAATGGCTGCCAAACTAAGCTGCCTTTAAAGGCTGGCTGGCTTAACACTAAGAAATGAGCAGTGTTCTCATCTGTGGTCTTTGGGACCTGCCGCCCTGAATGTTTCTGATGTTTTCTTGCTCCAGCACACCTGATTCGATTAAATGCAACACCTCACCAGGTTGTCATTTTGTTCTTTGCAAGGCTCTTAACAAGCCATTAATTCCAACCAACTGTACTGAAACAGGACAAGTAACACGAGCTGTGAGGACCAGGACTGGGACAGTGTGAGGAGGATCTGGTAGAACTTTGGCCCATTCTCTATGCATGGGTATTTTGACAATTGCATATATTTTCTATCCCTTTGTGCCTTTTTTTGCACGTTTGCGCAATTTTGGGGCACTAAGTACAAAACTTAAGGAGAATGCCTTCCATGGTAAAAGATTTTTAAATATCCCAGTTCATTTATGGATAATTTGCATTTTTGGCTTTCAGCATCAGCATGCTGTTTCCATTCCACTCTACACTGTTAACTCCTTTGTTTACATGACAACGGCAGACGTAGCCAAGATTGTGCTGGTGCAATATTATAACATTAAAAACAGTTTGCGTATGAATATACAGTTAGCCACTAACACAAACTGTCCTGAAGAACAAAAGTGTTAAAACACGTTACGAAATGAATCTTTTGTTTTTTTTGTTCAGACTTCTGATTGGCCAACATGACTTCAGAGCTGAAAGTTAGATTCAGGTTAGGCCAGGGGTGTCATACTCCGGTCCTCGAGGGACCCTATTCTTACGTTTTTTGTTGTTATCCTGCTCCATCACACCTGATTCAAATCGATCCCAAGAATCTTGTGGGACTTCAAAAAGATGTCTTCATGGAAAGAGGGTGGAGAGTGTGACAGAAGACAGGGACTTTCTGAAAGAAAAATAGCTTAAAAAAACATTTATTATTATAATATGCAACATCTGATCAGACAGGGACTGATAACAAAACACAGCTAGTCTCAAGTGTCTGGAATGTGCTAATCGGGGGAGGGGGAGTACTGCCATTGCCACCAGCAAATATATTGTATACTGAATGGGGAGCAATAACAAACCATTTCCTTCCTCATTAATGCAAGAAAATCTATCAGTTGAATTCAGAGTATATATAAAAAAAAATCAGTGGTACTTAATTCGAAATTGTGTTTAGGAAGTGATTAAATTATCAAAAAAATAAAGAAAAAAGAAAGAAATACAAGCATTTACCAGAGAGCCAGAATTAGCTGTTTTTATTTTGCATCTGTTTAATTTCCTCTGATGGGCCTGTGCTGCTTGCCTGGCTTTACTCTGAGTGGCTTGACGTAGCTTCTGACAAAAATAAACCAGACGCACATTTTTATTCAAACACAAAGGAAAGCAGCATCTGAGATGCTTCTTAAAGGTTTCTTAGGCACACAAGCGAACGCAAAACACTTTACTGGATGAACGCAATGAACTAAGAGAATGTGTTGCAGCCGGATGATGCATCCAGGGTTTGTTAATTCTGCATTTATATTTAATCTAAAGATAAACCTTTTGCACAGAAAATCATTCAATGTTGAACTGTTTACAAGCACACAGCACATTTATGTACATAGATTACTTTACTTACTCAGATTTTTTAATCTTATCTTTATCTTCTATCCAGTTGTTTTTTTTTTAATTTTAATTTATTTTTATTTTATAATCTTTTATAGCATTCAGTGTGGACGGCAACGTAAGAGTTTCATTGTTCAGGAAAACTTGTTTCCGTACTGTGAAAACGACAATAAACACTTTGAATCTTTGAATCTAGCTTTATCATTAATGTTAACTAGCACTAACATTTTGATGGCCTTACACAATGCCTTTCACCGAAGCCATTTTATTTTCAAAACATGCTCATAGTCAGGCATGTGATCCTGTTTTTAGCAGACAAAATGATATTAGCATCTACCGGAGTGACAATAAAGTGGATTTTTATTATTTTAAGGTCAGGGTATTAAAATCAAATCTTCACTTTGATGCCCTTTGCACAGTCAGAACTTGTACTAAATAAGTCTACACTTCTGTGTTTTGCTCTCAAAGACAACAACGCTGTTCTATAAACCATAATTTAAACCGGAATCTAATGTAAATTTTAACTTTCCATCATACAACTGTTCATGAGCCGCAGATAACAAATAGTACTGCCACGGTTGGTCCGTTCTGGCAAAGACAACAGAACAAGTTCCAGATTTCCTGTGTCCATTAGGAAGTATTGACTTTGCCTCTCTGAGTGCTGTAAACTGTGATTGCAAATGACACATTGTTTCACAGGCTTTGTTCTAAGATGCCAAGCATTATCCCGCTGCTTGCTATTTATTCTGCCCAACAAAAGGCTAATGAGGATATGATAAACAAGCACAACAAACAGACCATGTAATTAAGAGACTACTTAATCCAGCCAAACCTGATACATCCACAAGACGGACAAGTCCCGCCCTCTTTATAATTCTCCGCTTTATCTTGAAGACACCACAAACACATACAGATAATCCCACCTGCACACTCCCAGTTCCTCCATTAAGGGATTGCTTCATTATACTATATAAATGTACAAGCCTTGTGGGAAATTTACATTTTGCAACCAGTCAGCTCATCTGGTAACACTTGTGTGTGTGAGTTGGGCTAAGACTGCATTTGAATATGCAAATCATTGGAAATCCCTTACATACAAAGGTTGCTATTCTAGGCATCGCAAGGCAAATGTATTTGTAAAGCACATTTCATGTACGTGGCAATTCAAAGTGCTTTACATGAAACATTACAGCAGTGCGTTAGAATTCTTTTTAAAGAAATGCAAATAATTAAATAATAACAGAAAGTAAAAACTCAAATAAAACAGATAAAAGTTAAGATTCCAGCTTAAAAGAACAAGATACAGATGCAATATACAAGGCTTGCTTTCCACTGTGTGTGTGAGAGAGTGTGTGTATATTGCAAGTATTACGTCCCACTGCAGCTTTTCTCCTCTGTGGTATTTGTCAAGAACAAAAAGAAATATTCAAATTTTCTGCTATTTTCCAGGCAGGGAAAGTCAACAAGGATGTATCCTGGGAGACACATGCATGCTGGATTTACACCAACTTTTCAATGTTTCATCAGCAGAGAATGATGAATGATAATGAAGAGCTTGATCATATTTAATCATGTACATCTTACCTGTCCCTCCTTCCTCGTCCCGAACCTTTCCATCTTTTCTAATCAGAGCTTTGGCTTGTACTGTGCATGTTCACATATTCCTGCCATAAACTGTCAGTATATTAACTGATTACAATAGATAGATTTTTCTACCAGTAAATGTAGTCGGGGAAAGGCTGAAACTTGCCGATGATAAATGAGTTTCAGACTTATCAGGACGGATGAGTCGATGTGTGGATCAATGGCGAAAAGCAAGAAGGTCATTCCTGTGGAAGATAAAGTATTTGTTTTGTAGATTCATCCAAAGAGGCCCTCCGTGTGAGGTCCAACACTTCAGATACAACAGCTTTTAAAATATAACATTAATACACATGTACTGAAGTATTTCCATTCTGTTACTTTATGGTTCTACATGTATTACATGTAAATGTAAAATTTAAACTGGACTTTGCATGTACTCCCTTAAACAAAGTTGAGTTTGGCAGCTTTTAACTGCCTGGAGAGATAATTAATACATGAATTAAAAAGAACAGGGGATAAATTCCCCTTACACACGACACCATTATCAAATTCAAACAGGGCAGAAACACAATTATCCCATTTTACTTGCATAGACCGAAGAGCACCCGTAAATAAGAAGGATCACATATTTGGACACCCCTCTTTCAACACAATCAAAGCTTTTGAGTCATCGATAAAATATAGAAGAACTAATATTTACCTGCATTTACCATCTCCTTGAGGGCATATATGCAGAAATCTGTGTGATGCTTAGAATTGGAACCAAACTGGTTTTAAGTAGAGAAAATATAAGTTCAATAAATTTATTAATCTATTCAGAAGAAGACTTTCAAGGCTTTTTGACAGCATACTGTCTAAAGCAATGGCTCTGCAAGTACCTGAACTACCCACTTTTCACGTTTAAATACCCAACCCAGACTGAAAGGGTACAGTAGTAGATATTAAATGGAAGCTCATGTGTGAAAAAAATGCTCTGCATCTGTACTTGACTGGCTAAAAAAACAGTTCACATAAAGAACATGAAATATCTACTCTAGTTGACGGCACGAAATCTTTCAAAAAGCTTAAAAAATGTACAGTTACATGGCCCCTACCAAAAGATGCTGCTGAAGTACGTCAGCATGCATGTTTGACGTACTTGTGTAATGTCTTCCACTTTCCACTACTCGCTATTTACTTGGCTAGTGCCTTTACTAAAGAAGGATGGGATGGCAGAGACACTAAACCACAGGATTATGTGGCAGTTAACACTTCAGTGCAGGAGATCGCTGCCAAATGTTTTCATTGTTTTGAAACAGTTTTCATACTTTTTCACGTCAAATTAGCTCACAATTCCTTTTGTTTTTACTTTGCTCTCAATGTCAAATAGTTAGAATTAGAATGAATACACATGACTAAAGCTACATGTTGCTATATACATGGTTAGTAAAAAGAAATCTATATGGCTGTAACTTGTCATGTCATGTCATGTGATGAGAAAGCTGCCTGGATGAAAACAGCTACATTGTTTACAACCACATGACCTGTGTTGGGTGTCATTAATACAATACCTGAATAGTGTTTTTTTTGTTTTTTTCAGGGCATAAAAATGTAAAAACAGAAAGTCCAGGTCATCGACACTGTTCAAGTCATGAAGGAAATATTTAATCCGAGTCTCAGAATTTACAAACAGGTGCAGGGGCAGGGTTGTTGTGGATGCCAACAGGAAGTGTCTGCTTTGAAGCCTGCAGTGACGCATTATTTAGGACATACATGATTAAGATATTTATATCACATCCATTTACATAATACATTATGTATGAGAACATGGAGCTGCTGGTAATTTCAACACCAGATTGGCTTTTTTTTCAAATCCATCATATTGTATCAGAAATGGTCTTTATATCAACAACTCCTTTCAGCCACACTGTGAGGAACATAGCAATTAAGCAATTTTAAAGGAATTGAAAAAACAAAAAGGTATTCGTATACATGCTATCATTTTCAAAGCTAATTTTATGTTTTATCAGACATAGTTGGCTCTTTCTGCCTACAAACGGCTCATTCCAAAGCAACAAATCCTCTGCAAATGCCAGCAGGCTCCTTTGTTAAAATGCCTCTGCAGCACAGTTTCTGCTGCACGGCAACTCTAGCACTTGATTTTACCCCATACCTCGCAGTATGCTGCTACAACAACAAGGTCAATTACAAGTTATCAAGTCCCCCAACCCTGATGTCAGGAGGAAAGGAATGCTTGTCTGCCTGAAGATTAATTTCCCAAGTGAAACGCGCTTGGTTGTTTCCTTTTACCTGTTGGAAAAATGTGTCCTGATCATAAAAAGTGGAAAAATGGGATGTATAAAAATGAATTAAATGCAGGAGATGAATAATTGTTTCTTTCTCAAGGGACTGTAATACTTCTCGTAGCTGAGAACTTTAATTAGTGTTCAATAAGCTTAAGAAGCGCAACCTCCAGGACAGTATATGGACCATAAATCTCTCTTTTTGTTTGAGCATGTCCATGCAGGTGAAATTATATTAGAATGGTAGTATCAAGCACAGCTTCTCCTCTTAACTGGATTACTTCACCTCTAACAAACTATGATAATCAATGAGCCAGCACCCAAAAGTCACATTAGTCCTGGGGTGCCTTAGTCCAGTCCTGGAGATCTACTATCCTGGAACTTTTAGATTCATTCCTCCTCCAACACACCTAAATCAAATAAATGGCTATGAGGCCTCAGAGCTGAATGACATGCGGATGAAGGAATTCAGCCATGTGATTCCGGTGTGTTGGAGAAGGGATGTAAGGTTGTAGGATAGAAGATCTTAAAGGTGTCGTCACCTGGTCTTTTCATGTATCCACTGTCCTCTAAGTTTCTAAAAAATTATTTTTTTGAAAACTTATTAAACAAAAAATATCAAACAGAGAGCTTGTTCCGACCCTTTGCTCATACCACAACTTTGTGTCGTGAGAGTTTATGAAAACTTTTTGACTAACGCTAATGAGCTGCACGCTGATTGGCCGCAGCGAAGTGATGCCGAGTGAACCTGACCGAGCAGCAGCTTTTGGAATTCAGCCACTCACGTTTGAACCAGACTCCGAGACTGAGTAAAGATACCGAGATGGTGGAAGAAGCACGTTTACAACCAAATTAAAAAACACAGGCTCATTTGTACACCTTTAGGCTCGTCCCTTAGCATTAGCATTAGCTGCATCAGCTTAACTCAAGGTCGACATCTTTAAACAACTTGTTGTTATGGCAACTGCGGTAGACTGAGCAGGTGATTTTAGGCGTGGAAGAGGGTCTTGTAATGACAAAATCACAGAAACAAAATAAAATCACGTGTTTCCGAGAGATTCTCCTTGTTGGCAGTTCTGCTGTGAACAAAGGGCCCAGACGGAAAAACTCCACCGTCTTCAAAAGAAAGGCTTTCAGGAAAGTTAACACTTCGGTACAACGCCAAGACATGTTTTAACCTGAAAAAGTGCAATTTCCGGAAAATGACTGGACTTGGGCACAACTGTATTAGACTTTAATGAAGACATCCCAGAGAGTCATCACAATCAAACCAGTGAGTACATCTCATTGTACACTTTCATGTTGTTGTTTTTTAACGCAATTAAGCCATATCTTAATCAGATGGGCTCCAGGGATCTTTTGGTTCACTCCTTTGGTGCTGAGTAAAATATCTCAGCATGCAGCTGGACGAATGACAAACTCCATGCATCTAGCTTGAATGCTAATGGTTGTGGCATGTCACAAACTTTACAGCTGTTGCCAACATCTGGTCAGAGTTAATATGTATTTTTTATTAGATTAATTGTAAGTATGTTTGTTTAGACACTTATGGTTTCCAGACTACAACTTGGAAAAGGTTTGTGATTGCTGTGTAGTTGACTACGTTTTTAATATTTGTTAGAATCTCTGACTTTTTCCTTTCATTCCCGAAACTCAGTTTGTGTAGTGTTGTGCTTTTTGATAAAATATTTTAGGATGCCAAAACAAAATTTGGTCAGGACTTGCTTGTGATGGAACACTTGCTTGCATCTGAGAAGAGCTGCTAGAGTCTTCCCGTTGTTTATTCTTGTTTCCCTTTGGGCTCTTTTTTTATTTTCAAGGCAACAAGATCTCATGACAATATGTATAAATAGCATGCTTTCAGTACTTTTTGCATTATTTTTAAAGGCATTGTGTCTTTTTACATTATGACTTTCCAAATATTTATGGCTAATTTGAGCTACTTTTATGTATACTCTCATGCATTGGTATGGTTGTTAGGCAATACATCCACCAGAGGGCAGTACAGAGTTCACCTCTGAGTTCGGACATTCATCTTGGACAAAATCAAACATGGCCACACTGGAGGAGATAATGATAAAGCATTTTTTTTTTAGAAATAGTCATCACAAGAGGCAGCACAGTAGACGGCAGTGGTCTGTGCAACCATTAGATAAATCTTCTTTTTCTTTGTTCCTTTCACTGGTTGCACTTTAGCTATCCTACTTAAAACTCCCCCTGTGGTTTCCGGTGGTACTACCGTTTGCTCCTCATGCTCCCTTGAACAAACCAAAGTATGCATGTAATTGATGCAGAAGACAGTCTGAAGGCTTAATAGCTTCAGGCTTTAGTGTAGAGCATGAATCTGCCTTTAGGGTAAAGGAACTGGAGAAGTCTACATCCTTTCACAGTCGGGTGAAATACTACATGAAACTGGAAAAAGAAAGACATACCACATGAGGTACTGTGCAATAACTAAACCTTTTTTGTTTTTAGTGAAAACCAGGCTGTTCAAGGCTGTTTTATTATACTAAGGGTTTTTCATTTGCACAGCACAGCAGTCAGTTTGATAAGCATTGCAATGTCATTCAACTTCTTTATATTTTTAATAGGTTATTTTTACCAAGCTAACAAAGATGAAAAGTAGGTCCCTAAGTATTGAACTGAATCAACATATCAGGTTTTCTTTCTAGAGTGTTTCCTTATTCTCCCAAAACTTACCAATATTTTGCTCTTTAATCTGAGGCCACAACTATACTTAATTAGCCAAAGTTTTCCTCTAGTTATGAGTCTATTTGTTTAAGATGTAGAGTAAAAAATATTGTGCTGGCACAATCTGTAAGTCTCAGGATATTTTTATGTTGCGTAGCTAATTATTGAGAGCAAAATTTACAAATCAAAGACTAATTGGGATTTTTCTGGGATTTCAACACTGAGGAGGAAGATAATATGATGGTACCACAAATATCTGTACATTTTCCATACATGTTTCATACTTCTCAGCATTGCAAAGGGGAGCTGGAGCTTTTCCCAGCTGTTACTGGTGAGAAGTGGGCCACAACTTGAACAGGTCTAGTGAAACATCTTAAACATTAAAGTTGTAAGAAATGCTGGTCACAGTGAGTGACAAGCACAAGACTGCAAATGCTTCATACCACAACACTTTAACATTGGACAAAGTAAATGTTTAAAGAGCCCATATTCTCTTAAAAGTTTCATAATGTTTTTTGGGTGTCTAAAGCAGTGATTCCCAACCCTGGTCCTCAAGGACCACTATCCTGCAGGTCTTAGAGGTCTCCCGATTACAACACACCTGATTAGAATTAAATGGTTCTCCGACAAGCTCTGCACAAGTCTGCTAATGAGCCATGAATTTGAATTAGTGTGTTGTGGCCGGGAGACATCTAAGACCTGCAGAGTAGTGGTCCTTGAGGACCAGGGTTGGGAATCACTGGTCTATAGGATAGGTTAATAAGCTTTAGTGGTGGTGGTCATTTTAAGGCCCTTTAGTGAAGTTTGAGGTAGCATCATAGTAAGGTCAAGCATGGAAAAGGAAAGAAAATAACACTCTTTGGTGTTAACTTGCTCAGCTTCTACCAGGCATGAAGAGAAATAAGTGGTAGATAGGAGGAGAAAGTAATTGAAAGCAAGAAAATGAAAGAGGAAAAGAGAAAAAAGAGACAAGGATAAACCAGATATAAAATAACAACTTCAGCTGTTCAATCTTGGAAAAAAAGAAAAAACAGACAACCAGCTGCTCCACCTGTAGGGAAACAAACAACAGCAACAAAACACCTGCAACATCTTTAAGAAAACAAAACTGACAATCATCATAATCAACTATAAAAAAGACAAACAAGGTGTAGAAAATAAAATCAGTCACAACAACATAAAGAAAAACATGAATGTGTTGACCCACAACACGACATGTTTGTCCAAATGCAACCAGCCCACCACAAAGATCAGAGCCATCCCAGGAGGCCCAGGACCTGGGAGACCAGCCACCTCCCAAGAGCACGTATCCCAGCCAGCCCACCACCGTGATGACCACGCATCTGCCCAGAGGGCAGCAGAGGAAGGCCTCAGCCAGAGCGCCCCGCAGTCATGTCCCCCCGGACAGCCACCCAATGCAGGCCGGCACCCACCCCTATCCCCAAGTCAGGCACCCCTTGGACAAAGGCATAACCCTCACCCCCCCTCCAAATACCCCCTCCATCCCATCCCATACCTTATATATATATA
>JBAMHW010000016.1:5814161-5831270 GCA_037177495.1 Rhadinocentrus ornatus | reverse complement strand
TAGCCAGAACCGCTCAACCTCGCGCACCAGCTCAGGCTCCTTCCCCGCCAGAGAGGTGACATTCCACGTTCCTAGAGCTGGCTTTTGCAGCCGAGGATCAGACCGCCAGGGTCCCCGCCTCTGACAGCCGCCCAGCTCACACTGCACCTGACACCTATGGCCCCTCCTGCAGGTGGTGAGCACACGGGAGGGAAATGAAGAAACTGAAAATTGTCCCTTGTGTTGATGAAATAAGAGGGAATTGTATTAACTTTATTGTCTTAGTAAAACACTTTAATTTACTGGACTTGAGTGACATTTTCAGGTCATAGGGGTATTTCATTGAATTAATCGAGGATTTCCACCAAAGCTTGAATTATTTCAGTCTGCTGTTGGTAGTCTGAGACTAAAAATTGCGCATCAATTAATCCTGAATCAACAATTCCAGAATTTAATGAAAAGAAAAAAAAATAACACTAAAATAAATAAATGAAAGAAAACCTCATGACTTTTACCGCATTGCTCCTACAAAATAGTCAAACACCACTTCTGTTCAGGATGCATTCTCTATTCAACCTCTTGCAAAAAGGTGATACTCAGCAACTAGTGAGGGGCTCATTACTTCAGCCTGAGTGTTCGAGGGCTTCAGCTTGAATAATGAGGCTATTATGGAGATATCCTCCAAGAAAAGCTGAAGAGGTCTCAGCTCCCAGGGCTAAGTTTAGTCTGCGAAACCTCTATCACTAGCCATAAAATAACAAATGGCATTTATAAATCTACTTTGCATTATAGCTGAGCACTTTCTAAAATGCATGTGTGACATTTTTTAAAGTAGGAGATGCATAAATGTGACCATCACTTGGTGCAGCATGTAATGAAAAATTGATACTCTGTGGTTTTCGAGTTTGTTGAGGCAGTTTTGTTTTGAAGGAGGCTGACTCAGACAGACAAGAGTGTGTCCCTCACTTGAGCAATACCAGTACAGCATTTGCACTATCACGTCATTATCCTAAATCATGTGTTTGCAAATGGCAGCTACAAATTCGAGATAGCAGTCTCCCCTTGACACCCATGTTGTGTGCATCTCTCTCCTCCAACTCTCAAGTCTCGTTGCTTTCATTTTCAAGATGAAGCATCGGTATATTGCAGTTGTAGGCACAGCGTGACTCCCCTGGGAGTTGTGCCTCATTATCTAAGAAGCTGCTTACACTCCACTGCTTAGCTCATTACAGATGGTAGAGCAAAAAGAGGACAGAGATAGGCAGCTTGTAGCATTTCAAATACTTATCATCCTCTGCGCTCCAAGTTCCAGAGTTTTCTCACAAAAAAAGCAATGTTGATAAATTATAGTGAAGTACGTGCACTTTCTACCCATCTGATTGATATTCCAAACCGCGGGTATGACAGTGATTTATGAAGCTTACATGTTTTCCTTTTTGTTGACTTTGTCAGAAGAGTAATAATTCTCCTTGTGTTTATAATTAAGGTTGCAGTGGGCGGTAGTTTATAGTGCACCATTTATATTGAAAAAATGTCAAACAATGTGTCCACCCTCAGTTGAATTCAAAAGTTTGGACACCCTTTGGTGTAGTTCAAAATCTGGTTTAGTAGAGATTTATTAAAAAATATTTTCAGTGTATTAAATTTGTAAGACAATGCTTTGCTCTGAGGTAAAAATGTTGAAAGCTTCAATATTTACTTCTCATTCTGTCTTCCAATAATCCATCATGTGTTTTTTTTTTTTGGGGGGGGGGGGGCAACGCTCATGCTGGCATGAAATTGTGTTCTTTGGTTTGTAAGACAAGTCAATGAAGTAACTGGCTGCTCAAAAAAGTAGAAGAAAGAAAAATTACACCAGAAAAGATTCACTTTTAGTGGTGAAGAAAAGAATGTGGAGTGAAATTCAACTGACTAATATTTAAATGCTTTTTACATTACAAATGCTAAGTTTGTAATTTTCAAGTACAGAGATGGCTTTATTGTCTGCTTCATAACACATAAAAAATCATCAAATTAAATGATAGAACTAGTACTTGTGCTGTAGCCCATTTAAAGATGCATTATGTAACTTTCCTGCCTTTAAACCCCACATTCTGAACTCTTTTTAAAGCACATTGACATCTACAATGTACATTTCTGGAGCCAGATTCAGATCCATTTAATTAGATATTAGTCCTTTTCAAAATGGCCAATATCGGTCATTGTTTAAGTGTTGTGCAGAATGATGTCCTTGCAGCATTTGTCCACTACATGGAGCGCTGACTCCATTCAATCCCATAGTCATCCCCCTGTCTTTTCAACAGGGTTAGCTAGTAGCTACAGCCAGGTTACAATAAACAGTGGTCTGAGTGGAGCTTCGCGACAGGCAAGTTTATAATAATGTTGTACAATTGATGACTCAGGATGTCTCCAGTTTCAGTTTAACTCTGTTTGCCATGTGTAATGATGATTGATGCGTGCTTCGTTGTGTTGGTCAGCTTTTTATTTACGCTGTATTGCTAAAGTTGTGCTAAATTAGCTTAAGGCCCTAGTCATTGTTTTGGCTAACTGCTGAAAGCGGAGCTCTTATTTTGAGGTGTGAAGCACCAGAGCAGGATGTGCAACAGTTCCCACATATCGTTTGGTTAAGTTTTTCCTAAAAAACGGCCAGCCATAAGACCCGTCTATGTTAGCTAAAACATCGCTGTTTTTATCCCAGCCTAGCATAGCAATAGCTAAGTAGCCAGTAACTGCTGAAATAACGCAGGTGTACAAAATATCTGAGTCCAGAATGACTGTTCATCACTCCGTCAGCTGTAGGTTGAGGCATATTTTAGGAGGAGAGATGCGAATGCAGAGGGGAGGAGGTTTATTCACTGCAGCATCGAAAACTTATAAATAATATTACAGTCTGTCTTCAGCCACCGTCATGATGTCATGTCTCCCTTAGTTTTACTTTGTCAGAAAATACTAACGTGACAGGCTGTAACAGCGACGCACTATGTTTTACAATTAGTATTAGACCATCGGTGACCATTATATATAAAATAAAACGCTATTAAAGTTCACATTTTTTGGACATTTGGGAAAAGCACATCTGGTTTTCATTTTGGTTCATATATGGTACATGCAATGATATATTTCATGGCAAAGAAAATATTGGAGTAAAGAAAATGTAATTTAACATTAAAGGGAATCAGAAGGCTGCAAAAATAATGTTTTGCTAACTTCACTCATGTTTGTTATACATAGCATACAGCATATTTCTACCTGTACTTTAACCTACTTCTAATTTGCATTAGCAAGAAGTACAAAACAAGATATATTTAATTAATTCACCATTCATTTGTAAAATTTACTTATATATCGACTTTTTTAAGGTGATGTATTTTAATTTCCCAGTTATTTAATACTTTGTTGCATGTTTTTTGGGAAATTCTTCTGTTTTTAAGTGGTGGTATCAGTGTTAATGAACAAAAAATTAAGTTAATATATTGATGATATATATTTTTTTTTAAATCGGACAATAATTGGTAATCGGAATTTTTTTTGCCAAATATCAGAATCAGTATCCGCCTAAAAAAATCCATACCGGTCGGGCCCTATTTATTATCATATGGTAGTGGATCCCTACTGAGACTTACTGGTAACATCAGCTCTGCAGGATCTTCTCAGGAGAGTTTCATAAGCTTAAGCCAGTCTGTTTTTTGCTTTTTTAAGCAGAATTTCGGTCATTTATTTAAAATTATGCTATTAGTTTATTTGTTACGGCTGTCACCAGTTGATCCAATTATTCCCTCATCTTGAATGCACATCACCATGTCTCGTCCCCTGGCTGGTATTGGCTCTGTATCGAAAGACCTTGTCTATGTGCTCCATGGTTCACTGTCCTCTGGTGTCCTATGAAACAATTGCTGCTGAAGCGATCCCTGAGGTATTCCAGGAGTAAAAGGAATCCCTTCATGCAGTGGTTGCTGTGTTAGTTACTTAGAAAACTAACGCTTGTTAGTTTGTATTGTGATTTAAAAAGTATTAAATTTTGTCTAACCTCTTTAACAACGCTGAGATCTAGTGTTGTGCCAAATTGTGTGTGAAGATTGGGCAAGTTACAGTTTTTTCTTTTACCTCTACAGCAGATTTCTTTGTTGGTTATTGGTGCTCCTTCTAGTTGTTTTGTTTTTCAGTGCACTCAGTTAGGTTTTTGCTCCATTGTATTCACCATTAATCAGGTAATTAAAACTATTTCTTTACATTTAGTCCCTTCTGTTTTATTTGTTTCTTTGATTTGAGCAGCACCACCGACCCTCCCCCCTGTTTGTTTCTGTTTAATTGTATTCCACCTGTCACTCGGGATCTTTATTTTAGAAAATTTATTCCCATTTCCTAGCCAAACAGGGTCATAACAACTTGAGCATTATAAAAGTCCTTCTTTCTACGCCTAACACGTTTAGCATCTTGTTGGGTACAGAGACACTTTAATAACTTTTAATAACTTTTAATAATTTTACAAAAGCCTTGTCTTAACTTTAATGGTGCAGCATGATTCAAAATCAAATGTCAGTGAGAGAAAAAAATTTAGATATCAATTAGTAGGAAGCCTGGATCCACTCGCAGAAGAAAACATGTTTAACTTTGGAAGAATTTTGGCCATGACGACCACTGTCCATTCACAGCTATGCTTGGTGTTTGATGAAATTTTTATGCCCATCTTAAGCACTAGATGTGAGTAATTCTTAGTAACGGCCCCTTTCAGAGTGAATCTGGGCTTGAATCTTGATAAAAAATAATAATACTATGGTCACAAAATGCAATGTTGTGGTAAGTTTGTTCACATTTGTGAAAGTTTACAGGTGTTTAACTTTTTTTTTTTTTTTTATAAATAAAATCAGATGCAGCTTCCTTAAATCTTGCTTTTAGGTTGGGTACCACATTGCTTTCAAAAGCCAAAAGCCAAATCTGTGCTCTTTGAGATGGAGGATACGTTATCTGTTCATGATGGTCATTTTAATGAACTGCCAAGGTTCCCAAATGCGCATGTACGTCCACACAGGTGGTGATGCTGCAAATGCCAGCCAACAGAGAGATAAATGTAACTAGAAAATTGCTGCCCTTCATCCAATTTTCTATCAGCTGACCCAAAATAATTATAGCCTGCTCTGGGTGGTTTTATATGCTTTTGGCATTCAAATAGAGAGCATCCCACAAATTAAAACTATAGTGAAAACTGTTGTGAGAACTATTAAGCTGCTAGGAAATATGGATTTTACATGACAAAGAGATGTATCACACTGAATCTGTGGGTGATGTGCTACAAGAGTGAGGCTCAAGCCATGGCTGAGACAAGGAGCTCAGAAAGGCTTTTTGGCTGCACTAACCTGTTAAAATGTGTAACAAAATGAAAAGCAAAGGGTTATGTGACTGCCATGTACAGGTGAGGTAGACTTGTGTCCTGATGTAGTTGTCTGGCAAGATAAGGGGCAAACAGATAAATTAAGGTTCTTCAAACGGCTCTTCTAACCAATCCCTTATTCTCATTTCCTTTTTACATGTTTTTTTTCTGATTTTAACTTTTATTTAGTTAATTTTACCTTATTGTTGGGAGGTGTCCACACTCGCTCATGATCAGTTATTAAGTGCATTTGGCAAAAGGTGAATGGTCTGTATTTATATAGCGACTTTACCCAGAGCACTTACACATACATCGCATTCACCCATTCACACACACACTCACACACTAGTGGTGGAAGCTGCCATGCAAGGCGCTCACCACGACCCCTCAGGAGCAATTAGGGCTTTGGTGTCTTGCTCAGGGACACCTCAACATGAACTCTTAATAGGAGCACTTGACCACTACTTTAGTCCCATTTCCACCAACGGGTCCGGCTCGGGGTGGGAATGTTTTAAGCAGCCAACCGTACCCTTACCCTGTTCCGACTCTAGAAGCCCGATTGCGATAGAATTTACAGCTACGTAATAGTGAGACGTCAGCGTGCCTTTCTTGAATTATAATGAAGAACTGTGCTGCACCGAAACAAAGGAGGTGAATGGTGGATATCCAGCAGTTTGTGCTCTTTCTTCTTGACATGCGGCTTCAAGCAACAAAGAAAAGTCCACTGCATAATTAAACATGGAGCTGTTGCTGCTTTACTCTTATTCCCAGGTTGCAGGGGAATAGATCATTCTTTTGACCGATAAATAAATTGCATTGTGTAAAGCTCCACCATTTAGGATTGGTAAGATTAACACCCCTATGGGACGGGATGGATCCGATTAATGACCACCCTTCCTAGTTTTGCTTGTGGAAATGCAAAAAGATGTGTACTGACTTTTGGGGTTTCTGGATTCTGGTCTGAGTTTTCTTTCATGCATAAAATCCTAGCAGTTTGGGGTTGATGGTATTTCTATCAGATCATTTACAACACTTTTCCTCATCTGACTGTGAGCTACTTCTACCGGCTAATGTTCTACACATGTGAATGTTTGGATTGCGTTTACCCACAATGCCCTGCATTGTACCTGCAATGACCTTTGCCCTGCAGTCCACTTCCTGCATTTGGTTTACTCAATGCAGACATCAACGTACATTGTCAGGCAGAACACAGTATGCTTCTTTAATCCACATAGGAGGTTGTGCATTCATACCTCCCTAAAGGAACTAGACTTTCCAAGCAAACGAACTCGGATGCGAATCAGAAGGGCTTGTGTGGAAGTGCTCTTAATCAGGGCTGGAACATACTGCAAAGTTTGGTATTGATCTCATACCAAGTAAGGGCCAGCATATCTGATACCGATACCGTAAAGATACTTTTTGTTCTATATTTTCTATGATTTGCAATAAACTTATCACGTTTTAACTGGGTGACAGCTCTACACTCCCATACCTAATGTGTTAAACCTTAAAATTTAGACATAGTGAACTTTCTTTTTTACAACTACATTGCAACATATCTTTTTTTCAGTTAACTGTGACTTCGACACCAGCAGGTGATGTGCAGATGAATATCTACAAAGCTCCTGATAAGGAGGCTGCAGTTGAATCAGATCAGAGATTATTTGTCACAGGGATTAAAGCACAAACATTAAAACCTGAAATTTGAAACAGCACCACACCTCTCTCTCTTTTTTGCATTCAAATGCTTGTTCTGGCCCTTTGGGTCTCTTGCTGGAAGCTCTTTAATTCTCAATTTGCCAACAATTTCCACAAACAGAACAAATGCTGAATTAGTTTGACCTGCAGCATGGGGAAGAGAGCCAACACAGTGGATATAAAAAGAGCTTTTGGTGGTAAGAGAAATGAGGGGAAAAGTCTTAAAATGTCTTGTCATGATGCCAGTCAAAAACCAGGCATTTTTTCTTAAATGTCTCACTACACACCGAATTGGGAACATTTTCTTTTTCCCAACCACAAACTGAATGAATTGTGTATTTTAAGAGATCAAAGGTATTACTTTGGAAAGCTAATATGACTGTAGGAGCCGTTAATGGAATATCAAAAGGAAAGTTGTTCAAAGAATATCTAATCAGAAATGTGACTTTTGACATTTTAGAGACGATTCTCTGTATTTTCAAACTTTTGCAGATAAAAAGGAGCCATTTTGTCTCACATTTGTCATGTTGGCTTTTGAGAACAAACACAAATTGCAACAAAATGATCACAAACAAGAATAAATACAGCAAATGGTGGAATTTTACAGGTGATCACTGTGTATTTCCCAGCATGCAATTGTGTCTGCTTTCAAGCTCATACAGATCTACAGTTAATGAAGAATGATAGTTTTCACACAATGGGAAATCAGTGTGCACAGAAGACAAATGGGAAAGGCAGCGAGAACAATTGAAGAACCCTGAAAGGGAAGCAAAGCAAAAAAAAGGCAATTTGCACTCCCACTCTGCTATTATCAATGCATGAGGCATGATACCAAGCAGTCTCAGCAAAGTCTAGTAATGTTTCACTGTGGCATTTGGGTAATTGGCTGGGGAAATCGTTTTCTGCAATTAACAAATTAAAGGATTTTTAATGCTGCATTCACTCTCGTTCCCAGGGAGAGTAGACCCCCGCCATCACAACACACCTAAAAGAAAGTCACTTTAGCCTTATTAATTCACCTGTGATGATGTCTTCAGAGACATTTAATTTAGCAAATTCCCTGCTGTCCAGCATGGACTCTACAAAGACAGGGAGGAAGTATTGTCATGCTGCTCACCTGAAATCTAAAAGACAAAAATGTCCCTTACAGTGCTGCAATAGCATATCGATCAGGTGCAGTGTTAGAGGTACATGAGCTCAATACGAAGTTGGGGGAAATGCCTCAGAAGAGAGGCTGCAGGAGAGAATTGAGAGGCAGTCTGTGTATTCAAATGTCAACCCAGAATCTTCTGCAACCTTCTGTGCCACAGAATATCTTGATGGGTGCAGAGTGTGAATATTAACAGATTGAGGAGTTAGTGTGAAAACTTTCACAATGGAGGGTAGAGGCTCTATTTTTAGACTAGACCCTCCTTGCAAGAAGAACTTTGCCCAGCCTCGGTATGCAAATACCTCATTAGCCTCTGCATCTCTGGAAGCAGCATCTGATGCACACACTCGATTGCATTTGAGTGCAGAGTTTAGTGTGAAGAGAGTGACCGCCCAGGGAGCGCTCAGACAGGATCAGCTGCTGAGCTACTTCACGCCACATTTCAGTTCATTGGTGAAATGTTACGACATGCAAAATATCTTCTGCCAGAGCCTTCAGACCAATCACAGTCCCTTTCCAACAAACACATTTTTGAATGTTTAAATTTGTTTGCAGAATAAGTTATTTGTATGTCTTCACAAAGAACAGAGATAAAAACAACACATTCACCTTATATGAAGCATTATTTTTGTTTGTGTGTCCTTTGTACTAAAATAAAGTTTTTGAGCAGGCTGCAAAAAATGTACATATGCAAACTCAATGCTGACATTAATAATTTCATTTAGTTTTTCTCTTGAACATAATTATTTTGCCTCTAATTTAAAAGCATGTTATATATATTAAATTAATACATTTATTACATGTATTTATACAGGGAGAAAGCGGTGGAGGGGCAAGTCCCCCTGAAAGACAAACTTGAAACAAGGGGTAAAATTCTAGGGAAAAAAAGAAAAATGTGTTCTATTGTTTTTTGTCATAACTAAATTTACCAAAAACTTTAATTAAATCCTCAGTATTATTACATGTTTGGTATTATTACTATAAATTGATGCCTAATGATAAAAAAGCCTGCGATGGACTTGTGACCGGTCCAGGGTGTACCATGCGCCTTGCCTACTGAATGGCTACTGGCTTCCGGCAAACCTAAATTGGACTAATTAATTTAGAAAATGAATAATTGCTTAAAAAAATGCATGGGAGTTTGTGTAATGCTTTGCTAAACTTCAATTTTTACTGAATATAGAGCTTCGAGTAAATGAGGAAATCATCAGATTATTATTAATAATCAGTTTATGTGCTTTTCAGAATTCCTCAGCTTGTGGAGCTAAAATATGTAATGTGATGTGACCTACTATGGCTTAAATAAGAACTAAATTGTCCCACTTGACTTTTAACTGCTTTTCAGGATTCTGTATAGATGGAAGCAACCGTGTTAAATCCGCATGAGACAATGTGTCACATCGATCGCTGGCTCTGGCATTGAATCAAATCAAAATGTGATATGAGTCATCAAATCCGAATCCACAGCATTGATATGATGTTGCATCAAGATCAAACATGTGATGTTCAGTCCAATAAATCAGAATAAAGATAAAGCTACAGATTTGTTATTTATTGATTTTTATAGTATAATATATGTTATTATTTGTAAATGTTTGGTGCTGCTCTAGCACTTACAAGATTCTATCATTTAATAAATTGATTTTATCTAAAGCTAGAAGCACCCTTTTTTATTTTTTTCAGTGATTGTGGGCATTATTTTTGAGTTAGAAGCTGATCTCCATATAAGGAATCCTATAAAAAAAATTCCTGGATCTAGGTAGTGATCCAGATCAACCCAAAATCTAATCACTTGGTCTTTTTTCTTTGACTTATTATACTTTCTTAATCCCAAGCTGGGAAATTCTTATCTATATTTAACCCATCCTAGTTGCTGGGAGCAGTGGGCTGACAGATTGCAGCGCCTGGGGAGTAGTTGGGGGTTAAGGGCCTTGCTCAGGGACACACAGTGGTTTTTACCTTAGTTGCCAGGTCAGAGACTTAAACCCAGGTTCTCCAGACCAAAGTCGACCTCTGTAACCACTTGGCTTTATTCCATTTCTGAAATTTCCTAAAAACGTTATGAAAACGTTATGAATTATCCATATTGCTCTTTTTTAAATAATAGTCAGCGTCTGTAGTGATGGTTTGTAGTTGTTGCCCCATATCTCAGCATAGTATTGTAGGCATGGTGAGAGTAGGGAACAGCAGAGTACACGCAGAAAAAAAACAAACCTGTAATCAGGATTATTTTGCTCTAACCTGTGTCTTCGTGTACAAGTTATACAAGCCATGTGCACTAATGGAGTCCCATTAAATCATAGCTGATGACTTTTAAATTGTGTTGACTAGCCCCCCTTCTTTAAATTTTGGAGGATGCGGAAATTTTACCAAAATCTGTTCATAACGTTTTAAGATTTGTTGCAAACAGACGGATCGACGAACCAAAGCCACTGAATACATGACCTCCACCTTGGCAGAGGAAAAAAATTTAATTAGTTGGCAAAAATGGGAAAACACTTACAGAAAAAGGGACCCTTTGACCTCATAATTCAAGCAATTTTTTGGTATTTGTTTTTTTTTTAAGCAGTTTAAGTGTAATTCAGGAAATAACAGCTTAATTGGTCTAGAACACAGTCGTGAAATGTGCACCTGTCTTATGACTGCAGTACTTCATGAAAACTGAGAAGCACAGGCCTTGTCAGTTAGTTACAATCAACTAATTGCTGGGTTGTTACATTTATATCACAGCACCTCTGGAGGTTAATGAAAATTGCACCTTTGCTTGACATAACATCTGATCCTGTTAGCTCTGCTAGGTTGAAACATCAGGCAGTGTCAGGTGGAGGAGAGCTGCTGCCACTTCTGCAAAGCAAGATGTGTTTAATCCCACCTGTCATAACACTTGCACCTTTTTTGTGTTAAATCAAAGCTGCACTTTTATTCTATGATAATGACAGACATGCATTACGTTGCATAAAGACTGAGGGACAATTATGATGAAGGTGTCAACTTTAATGTTTACATTAAAACCCTCCACATATGCCCATGGGGATAAGCACAGGAGGATTTTAGTTGCACATACTTTTTTATTTGTTAAAAAAATATATTTTTTCACCGCTGTAATTAAAAAAATCTAATATTTTCTGAACTGTGCATGTTAGTAAAGGGAATGTTTACAACTGTGTTCTAGCACCCATTTCACATGTTCTGAGTTTGGGAACTAAGGCTGTTTTTTAAAACCTGCTGTTTTAATTTACAAGTAGACTTTTTTTTTTTCAGTTTCTATAGAGGCCATAACTATATTTACTCTTTTTTTTTTATTGTTTATTTCGAATAAGCATGAAAAACAAAAGAAAATAAAAAAAAATTAAACATACAAATATAATCAAATATAAGACATACAAATACATATCCGAAAGGGAGTGAGAAGAAGTTTAACTTGTGAACTCCCACTCCTTCCCCTTAAATAATAAATAATGATAAACTTCCCTGTTAGGCCTGCTAGCCTGATATTAGTAGTTAAATAAACGACTTAGAGACTTTATATACACATAATTCAGCCATGTTTAATGTAAACATACACATACATACAAGTAGTCATATATACTCGTGCCCATACCCAGTAAAAGTGAACCTAATACGTTCCTCGTCCCGCTACCTCTGGCAAATAGTGTCTTTGTACTTCATTTTAAATTGCTTCATGCTTGGACACTGCTACAAATCCATAGTGACCCGGTTCCATAGTCTCACCCCAATGCCGGAAACACAGAAACCTTTCCTGATTGTAGGAATTATGAGAATATTTAAGTTGATTTTCCCCCTTAAATTATAATTCCCCTCATGAACAGTGAATAATTTCTGTATGTTTCTTGGTAATAGATTACTTTTAACTTTGGACATCTGGATTGTTTGAATTTTTACATTATTACATTTTAGTCATTTTGACTGAAGGGAAACTGAGTTTGTGTGTTCCCAGTAACCAACATTATGAATTATCCATATTGCTCTTTTTGGAATGGTAGTCAGAGTCTGTAGTGATGTTTTGTAGTTGTTGCCCCATATCTCAGCATAGTATTGTAGTCATGGTGAGAGTAGGGAACAGCAGAGTACACGCAGAAAAAAAACAAACCTGTAATCAGGATTATTTTGCTCTAACCTGTGTCTTCGTGTACAAGTTATACAAGCCATGTGCACTAATGGAGTCCCATTAAATCATAGCTGATGACTTTTAAATTTTGTTGACTAGCCCCCCTTCTTTAAATTTTGGAGGATGCGGCATCCATGATTACTGAAAGATTCTCAGATTAAAATTGATCAGGCCACAGAGCAGCTTCCACTTCACTTTGATCTATTTTAAATGAGCTCTGGTCCAGAGGGCCCAAATTAATTTTTATATTTAGTTCTTTGCATGATAGTTTTAAATGAAAAGATGCAGCAACAAACTGTTCACTGACTGTTTGTCAGCCCTATTTCTGAACTAAAGCCGCAATATCCACCACAGAAGTTTCTCAATTTCAGATGAACTGCAGCCTGAGATCAAATGGTACTGTCCATTGAAGGAAATTTTAGCTTTCCTTTATATTTATTTATTTGTGTATTCTTTTCTTTTTATTAATCATCTAAAGTGTAATGTGTTGTAAATGTTGAAATCTCCATTACTTTCCAATTTTGTTTAGAAATGGTTTAAGTAAAATCTTGAATAATTGTCCACTTACACAGGAAATTGAATCCTGCCCTCTTTTCTTGCAAAAGATGTCTTGATTATGCAGAGACTCAATTTCATTTAAGGCATCATCTTTTTCCAAAGCTTTAATACCATTTCTCAGCTTAAACAGTTTTGTACAACTTTATTAAAACTTTTTTTTTTTTTTTTTTTTAAATATGGTTTGAATGACTTTTAAATGCTAAAAATGAACTGTCAGTCAGTCAGTCATTATCTGTACCGCTTATTCCATGACTGGTCACGGGGTAAGCTGGGGCAATTCCAGCATTGTTTCAGGTGAGAGGCAGGGTACACCTGACAGGTGACCAGTCCATCGCAGACTGATAACTTAGTTTAAAAAAACAACAAAAAAACTAGTGAAATGAGGACAGAAAGTTGACTCATTCTGCATCCCAATGACCTGCAAAGCAAAATAGGCCAGTTGCAAAGTTAAAAGCAAAGATAAAGCAGCGTCTATTTCTGCAAAACAGGAATGCAAAGCACTGAAAGTTGTATAACGTCTCCTTTAATCCTTTTCTTTTAGGGTCTTACATCACAAAATGAGGCTTCTGTTGACAAACAGCTTGTAAACAGGTCAAATCAGTTGAGTTCACTCCAGAAGTTGCTGTTAAAAACTCAGGCCCAAAGAGCTTTAGGAATGAAAAATGGTAATTACATTCAGTCAGAAGGACACACACAGAAGGTGCTTCATTTTAAAATGATTGCATATAGTTTAAATTGTGTATTAATTGTGCAAAACACAAGCTAATGATTTAAGGGAAGGAATATACAGTGGAGCGAGTCCGCACACTAACAGTGGTGGCAGTTTCTGAGTCATTAAGTGCTGCTATAATCGTGCCATTACGCTGCTCATTACGGACAGACTGTGGCATAGTCTCCCACAGGGCTGCACTCACCACTCAATTCCATTAGACACTGTTTCCTGCCTGCGAATCATCCTCGTTCACTACTCCTAATGACAGACCTCTTGCTGATTCGAAGTTCAACTCCTCTGTCACTGGTGCTCTTACTGGAAGCAGGCCAGCTTTGCCCTTTGAGACAGCATTCTCTCAAGCCAGCTACAAGCAGATTATGGAAGAAGCACAAATGAACACATTCACTGGCTAAAGGACTTTAACTGGTGACAACTGACAGCAGCCAGCCACACAGCCAAGATTCCCTGTCTTATTGGCTTAAGGCAGAAGACAGACCCAGTTTGAAACAAAGAGAATCTAATAACAGACGAATGCAAAGTAGACATGAGGTAAATAGATAAAAGACTCATTAGTGTTTCATTCTTGTCAAGACAACTTAATCCAAACTCTAGGAGTGCTTGGCAGCATTTGTCTCATTCCATTCATTTCCAAAAATTGATATTCCAGTCTGGTCAGCAGTTAGCGGTCAGTGTATTCACCACATACCTTCCACTGTTAAATACAAAACAGAAGAGCAAACAGGGTGATAGAGATTTTGGTTACATCTATCCTAGATGCTGCTCAAAAAAGACAAAGAGTAAAGTCTTTTTGCAAAGGTTGAACCTAAAGTCTGGATAACGGTTGGACGTTTGGTAAAATATGCAAAAATACTATACTTATGTCCATTAAACTGATTGAAAGCACAGCTCTGCAGCATCATGATTAGCTTAACTTTGTACACAAACTAGCCTAGCCTGTTTAGTGTTAGTATATATGTAACATGCGTAAACCAATGAGCTTTACGATTAGGTATGTCAGACATGTTCAGTATCTGGGAAATGCATCTAGTAAAACAGGTTTAAACACTAAAATGAATGACTTTTCTCACAAAACATTTAGTCACCTACCTGAAACACTGTTTTAGCCACTTTCTCTTTACCTCATCTGGTTGATTAATCAGCTGATCGAAAAGTGAAACATCTGAGACAAGTTTCATTTGGGAAAAAAAGTACCATCAGGCAAAGGTACAAAGTTGTTAAGCTTTCAAAGTTAAGAATTAAGTAGTATTTTAAAAAAAAGGAAATTAAAAAAATAATTTTGCAGAACAGATAAAAAAATGACACCATAGTTACTGAATAACAATAACATTTCCCTGTCCTGCCTAGTCCGCTACACTGGACATTAAGTTATCCAATATACTGCCACTCACTTAACGATCATTAAATATGATTCATTCATTGTTATTACCAAGACAATTATGCGGCTGTATTTTTATATTAAACTTGAAGTAAAAATGTTAAAGTGAAACAACTTCACCCAAGTGATCAAATAAGTTGTTTGTGGCACCATCGTGTTGAGCACATATCAATATGAACAACCATCCAACAAGGAGTCACAAGGTGGATTCATGGAGAGGGGTTGGTGGGCAGAGAAAATCTTGTTAGACGGTCACTCGTCTGGTAAAGATTCCTGATTGGAAAAATAAATTAAAAAGAAATTAAACTTTTAATAAAAGAGCAGACTTGATTTAATTGGAAATAAAGTTGCTGCATTTGGAAGACAATACAGTAAAAAGAATAACCAGCGCCTCAGGACAGGAAGGTCATACCGACACAGGTAAATGCCAGCCTAATTTAAATTACTCATTTTTCACAATTTATTCCCAAAATGTGCATAAACATAGCATCTTGTTTATTAATCCAGCATCATTAAGTGGGGTCACTCTTCTGAGGTGCAGTTCATTGATGGAAGATATGGTGAGCTTGGATAATAAATATGTTGTAATAAATTACATTAAAAATGACTCAGTTCCTCCAAATTTGTTTGAAACATGCCCACAAAAATTTTCATCTGCTTTTCAGAGGCAAAATCCAAAATCGCGCACATATTATATTGCATTTGTTCGCATTTATACAAATATGTATAAAGCAAAGGGGGGCTCACAGACTGCTGGTCATGTCTCCCTGCTGCACATCAAAGAATAAGAAACACATGAAACGTTTTCAAAAACAACCACTTTTGTAGCATGGATCATGCCTGTTATGAGTGGACCCCTCCGGAGACAGGAGATGGATTAAACAGACTTTATTTAAACATGGTGAGACAGGAAGAAGGATCTTACGACAGCCTGGTATGGAGGAGTAGGCGGCTCATCCAAGATCCACGGAGCAGGGAAGGAAAGGAAGAGAAGTCCATACAGGAGTGAACATTGTTAAGGTCCAACAGGGCGTGAGTGTGGAGCTGGGGTATATATGGAGGGACAGGTGAATGGGAAACAGGTGTGAGCAATTGGGCTTGGCTGGAGAGAGGATCAGGGACAGGTGTGGAGGATCAGGGGAGTGATGACTGTGGTAGGGAAGGACAGGATGGGACACTGCCCTTTATATAGTTATGGTTGGGATAGTATTTATTTATATAGTACATTTCCAACAACTCGTGCTTTGCAGGTGCTTTATAGACTTAAACAAAACTAAAATAAATAATGCAATAAAACATGTAAAGCAATACAATCCAATGCACTCACTAAAAATAATTCTGCATGAGTGGACTGAACTAAATAAATTAAAAATAAATGCCTCAAAGTTCAGCCTCTCTTAAAAACATGCCACAGAGAATTATGTTTGGTAAAACTTCATGACTTTTTTTCCCATTTGATTCCTTTTCTTTCTCACTGCTATTCAAACCTTTAGACATCTGCCACTCACTGAAAACTAAGAGTATTTCATCTTTCTGCGATCTCCCAGCGGAGTGACAGTTCAGTTTGCCTTTCAAAATCCTTTGCTGTGTAGAACCTCATCTGCCTCAGGTTTCGTCTCATCCCCACTCCCTGCTGCTCTCTGGCTCTCCTTACACAGGTTGGATTCCACAGGACGTGAGATATTTTGATGAGGGGAATATTTGCTGGGGCTGTTACTGCAGGTTTGGAATGTGTTTTGGTCTTCAAAAGGCTACGTGAAGGTAAAAGCACGAGACAAATTAAACACCTGTGGATTACTTGATGGTTACCTGCCTTCCTGACGAGAGAGCCTGAAGTCGTGGAAAAGAAATGAAAATAAATTTCTGAATTTCACAATTTGTTTAAGTAGTTTTATGAGAAAGTTTGTGGCACATGTTTCTGTCCCATGTAAGGCCACTTGATTAGTGAAATTGATTAGTGGTGACAAAACAAGAACTAAGCCTTGAAAGCTTTATAATTTCAAGAAGCATTGCAAACATGTCACATCAGGAGATTATTATAGATTTGTGGACACATTTTTTATGATTAATATGACAATGAAAGATACTTAGCAATTTCCCTTTGTAATTTATATATATA
>JBAMHW010000016.1:5785903-5804609 GCA_037177495.1 Rhadinocentrus ornatus | reverse complement strand
TAAGCTACGAGAACGATTTCATTTGGATGGGACTGTGATTAGACTTTGGTAAAATACGTATTTATGAAAGCAATTCTTGATTTTTGCTAACAAAAAAACAAATAAGTTACACACTGTACCTTTAAACAAAATTTGGGTACTGAGCAATCCTGCTCAAGCACAGTGTGTGTTTGCATCTTTTAATTAATTTACTCATTCAGTTTTGGTTTATCACTGATGAAACTTTAAAGCTTTGAAACTGAACAAGCGTTAGAATGACTCCAGGGTCAACCTTAGGTAAAGCCAATTAAATAATTCATTTTGTTGAATGTGAGAGACTTTTAGAGACATATACAGAGAAATATAGAGATATAATGATGACTCAGACTTATAAACAACAGTAATCATTTATTATTGGGATTATTATGGAACTATTTATTGGGCTGTTTTAAGTTATTATTATCTAAAAGAAGCCTGATGTTTGTCACTTTTAGTATTTTATACCTACATTCAGTTTAGAGACAAAATTTACGGCGTCACGTTTGTGCAGAATGGGGGCTGCTTCGTGTGTGTGTCTACATGTGTGTGCGTGCGACTGTGTGAAAGACTTAAACGAGCGTTTTATTAATTGGCATGTAATCTACTTTGATGTTTATAAAAGCTTGTTTTATTTTTTTTCATATTCATGAACTGGTTCTTTTTTTCCTTTTTTTATCTTGTAAAGCACTTTGTGTTGCCTTCAGCATGAAAAGTGCCTTATAAATAAAGTTTATTTGCTTTGAAATACAGCTTTAAGTACACATCAAACTTTGTGTACAGAGTCATCTTACATTCACACTTCAGGCTGTCAAATGTACAGTGTGAATCACATCTTTAAAAGGATTTTTGCAAATCCTACATTTTCTTACCCCAAAGAATTTTTGCAAAGCCTCACTATTGACTTCTTGAAACTACAAACATATCTCCAGAGGTGCAGGGAGCAAAAAAAAAGCAACATCTGTTAAGCTGAAATGGTTTTTCACTGAACCCATAAGCAACATCGGCCATTGGACCAAGACATTTCTTTCCACACTGTTTCTATCTTATTGGCAGATGGATTTCAAGGGCTCACGGAGAAAGTGAGGGCAGGATAAAGCTTATCTGTCCTGGTCCTGAGCAGCTTGTAAAACAATGCGGGAACAAGTGCCATCTCTGTGGTGATAGATTACTGCCCTGGTGTTGGCTCAGCATTCACGCTAGCCAAGCAAGACAATGAGATTGCTCTCAGGCGTATCATGGATCTCAAACATTCACCTTTTAAATCTGTCTCATAATAATCATAGATTGTCTTGTTAGTGGGACAGAAACACAGATATAACTTTGATTTTCATTATGATCCATTTCTCCATATTTAAGCTCTCATTCCTGCACAGAATTTTACTCTTGAGAGCACTTCAATTCATAGCTTTTTTATTTTTTTATTATTATTTATTATTATCTCTAGATGGAAATCTTTGAAGCACATTATGTTTAAAAAGATCCTCTCAGGGTCTTTGCTGTGCTGTGCAGCTCGTGATAATGCTGACCTTGTATGTAAGCAAATAAAACTCAGCGTGCTGTGCATTGCAAATTGTGAATCTACATGCCAAGTTAACTCTGATTTCATCTCCAATACCTACAATGAATATAATAAAACTAAAAGCTCGATTGCCTTGTTCTGCATGAAAGCAAAAACTAGTTTTAAACTAATAACACAATGTAAAACACGCTGTATTAATGTTGTGTAGTTAGAACATGATTTATGCTTCAAATTCTTCAAAACCTTTTTTTTTCTTCTTCTTTTTAACATTAATGGATTAATCTGCAGCACCAGCAGTTTGCATTTCAGATATATGTAAACCACCATCCCACCTTAAAAAAGACATTTTAGTGGGCAATGCTGTCAAAAAGCATTTTGATGTGACACTAAAAAGAAATAAAAAAAGTATTAAAAAGAAAGATATGAAGAAAACTGGATATTTGAAACGTACATAACGGAAATTGCATACAAGCTCTCAAAAGTAGACTAACACATCCAAGTCAACTCAGTCGAGCAGATATTCCCTCATCTACACTGAACTGGGCCAATGTGCATGGCACATGAAACACAATTGCATCTTTTTGCATTTTTAATGCAAAAAACATTCAAATGTGTGTATTTAGTTCAACCAATTCCCAATAAAGCTGATGTCATTTAACTCCTTTTCTACCACTGTTGTCATGTGACTAAAACACTATGTGACTAAAAGGGAGATCTTAAGACATTTAACTCTTATATTAGCCAATAGTTGCTAATCTCATTTACAAGGCATATCAAACTCAGCTTTTCCTATTAAAGGTTCAACTTGCAGTAAATCAATTCAGATAAACAATCAAGGCAACATGGTTCCAAAGCAGAGTAATTCAGCCAGACTGTGCTCTTCATTCCAATTCCCATCAGTCTTTGGTTTTCTTCACGCTATGTCAACACATGGAGGCACAGATGCTCAAACCGCCAACTGTTATTAGGTACAATTATCTTACACATTTCCACTTCCCAAGAGCAAATCATTTTTAAATACTTGAACAAAGTAAAACTTCATCAACGCTCACTGTCTGCAATTTAAGAGCAGCACATTTAGATATAGTTTCCCCATTATTAGCTTCCAATATTTGTGCTTTGCTAACAAGTTAGCTTAAGATTGATAAAACTTTTATCTTATGTTCTCTTGCAAGCCGAAAGTGTTGATTTGTCAAAGCCTTTAAACTCTCAATCGTCCCACACTCATGTGGAAGCAAGACATAATCCTAAAATGAAACTTTGGAGGACAGGTTTGTGCTTCTCTGTGTCATTTAGAGCTCTGGAAGAAAGCTTTTTAGACCATAAGAGGACTAGTGGCTTCGAAAATCGAATTAAAGGGGGACAGAGAGCTGTTTGAATCCTTAGTGCTACATTAGGATACTTCATTAAAAGTCTTGTACTGTCCAGTAATAGTGTAGACCTTTGGGATTAAGGAGCTCGATGTTATATAGATCACAACACAGTGTTTTGCATGCTGTGTGATGTTTTGGAGGAAAAGTGGGATTCATCTCCCCATGTTTCCAGATGGATGTTTTGATATTGTTGCCGTTGGGGATAAAAGAAGCATAAAAGATATTCATATCTCATTACGATATATTATATTGCCTTTCTGCATGTTGTCTTCCTGTGCCATAGGATGAGATAAGGATGCTGTAGATCAGTACTGTGCAGCACAAGGATTACACTCTACACATGTTTTCAATAAGATTCTCCTACATAAAACATACAATAACCTTTGGACTTCAAAACAGAAAATAAAGTATGTCATGTGTTAAAGTATGTTTTTAGCTTATGGTCTGGAATGTCATGCCTAAGATTACAAGAAAAGAAAAAAAGAAAAAGACCATCAAAAGGAGACACTGCTCATAAGTTTTATGTATAATCATAAAATATGACAGAATAACAGTTCTGACCTGGATAAACCTCAGTCTTTCATTGGAGTTGATAGGCTGGGCTGTGCCATGTCTAATCACAGGAATTCATTTGGGGAAAAGCCAGGCAGCATTAAACGATCTGAGCTGCCTGAGAGGATCAGATAAATCCCTGTGTTCAATAAACCAAAGCGCCTTTCCTGAACGCAATCATTCTTAACGGGCACACGAGTGCTGATCCTAATCCTGAATATTTGCTGTGCTTAAAGCACGAAACTCTTCCTGGCACACTGGATCCCGTCTGTTCTTGAAAATATATTTTTTTATGAAATGGAAATGTATAAATGCATAAATGCATCCCAACGTATTTATTAAAGACACATGAGGAGTTTGACAAAGATGCAATAATTAATTTTCTTGCATGAACAATGGGTAAATTGGCAATGTGTGATATGAAAGGGGTAATTGATGAGGCTTAAGATGATAATCACCAGAGAGCTGATGCCCAAAGATAATTTTATTCTTTAAAGCTAAAATAATATTAATTGTAATCAAATGTTTTACAAAATAAAATATAAAGCAACAGTTGCTGACTTGTTTGCCACAGAAACAAACAAAATATAGGCTTCAATTTGTGCAGCCTGAATATTTGTAACAAAAAAAGAACTGGGGTGGTTTCATAAATTTATTTAGGAAAGTTATTGAATATGCAAATTTAGAAGTGGTCAAAATGACCCCCTTATCTGTTGCCAACATATACAGGACTGAGATGAAAAAAGAAAGTAGGAAGTGTTTTTACCGACACTTGGACATAAGAATTCTAGTGATGCAGGATTTTCTACCACTGTGGGGTGACTAATTAAGAAGATACTCCCTGTTACAACCCAACTCTGCTAGGGTGAATGAGCCGCAACGAAAAGGAGAACTGTTGCAAGGTATCAAAGGGGAAACAATACTTCTTTCATTATTGTGACAGGGGATGTGGTAGAAAACAATGGATGAAATACAGAACTAAGGGAGTTGGGGTTAGCAATGCTGCTTAACAGAATAAAAACAATAAAGCAATCCCCTAAACAACTCAAAATCAGGCAGTAAGAAAAAGTAATAAACACAAAGAGCTGGCTTTCCGAAATAGCACAATATAAAAAAATAAAAATATAAATGGAGCAGCACCAATATCTAACAATGTTAATATATAAAAAAATACCAAAAAGACACTATAAACACTATTTACATACTAACCTTACCTTTCCTATGCCAACTCCACATTAACCAGCATAAAAAACTAAAGGAGGAGCCACAAAGGCTTTACAAAAACTACACAAACTGAGACTTATAACTGTCAGAAAATTAACAGAACAAAGTAGCTTTAACACTACTAGATAATCAAACATAAAACTCCAATACAAAGACCAATACAGACTGCTACTGAACCAACAGTTGCCCATCGGCTGAGCGGTTGCAGAAGGTCCTTATTTCCTGGTAGTCAGCAGAAGCAGTGATTGTTCCACCACTTATCCAATGAGGAGGGTAAAGGCGAAGGTGTGACAGCTGCAGACAAACCCAGCCAGGTGAAAGGGGGCTGGATAGTTACGATGCTTTAAATTTACAAGACATGAATTATACACTAACATTCTCTAATAATAAAACTAGAAATTTACTTTCTGCTTAGATTTAGACCAAGACACTGTTTTCTAGTTTAAAAAGCCTCATGGTTGGAGTTAAAATACATTCTTTCTTCAAGGCACCTTCATGTAGTCTACACCCTTTTGATCCCACTTCAGAGTGAAATTGTTTGCAACTATAGGAGTGATCTGCTCCTGTCCATTAAATGAATTAGGGCACTGCCACCTCAGCTTGACTTTTTAAGACACATGCCATTTTTGAGAGACACTTCACCATTTTTTTTTTATTCAGTTCAACCAGCCGGCCTGGGTCTGTGGTCATCACCCTTTCGCCTGGATATCCTCGATACACCGCTGTGGGGGAGAAGAAAGTGTAACTCAATTGGTGCAATTTGTCTAGTGGGAGAAAAAAGGTTTCACGCTTATAGCGCCCACAAGCTCTTCCACTTTCCTTTACTTAGCTGGTAACAGGCATTGCAGTAGTTTCCTCAAGGCCTGGGTCAACCCTGCAGCCTCTCAAGTTCTCTACCTGCAGTCCGTGCAGCAGCTTCCTCTGACTCCTTCAGTCCCGCCTATACTGCAGCTTTGTCCCTTCCCTTTCCTTTCCTTTCCTTTCCTTTCCTTTCCTTTGCTTTCCTTTCCTTTCCTTTCCTTTGCTTTTGCTCTGCTTGGTCTGCTGCTAGCTCCCCCTTGCTCATTCATGCTCAGTCCTTAAGAGAGGCTCCTTATTACTCATTGTCCAATCCTGAGCCAGGGGGGTGTGGGGACCTAACTGAAACCAACTGTTCTCAATCATGTCCAGGTTTCTACACTCATGCAATTAAAAACACAGCAAGTGAACAAGAAAACCCTAAATAAAATCCACACCAATGTCAATAGTTAAACTAATGCAAAAAATAATAAAAAAAACACAACCAAAAAACATAATATTATTCATAATAGTATTCGTGTTACATGTGCATAAATAAAGATGGCTTACAAATAGCAAAAATGTACGCTTGCAAAACAATTTTTTTTTTTTTAAATACACATTTTAAGAGGTTTTAGTATATACAGTTCTGATGAAGTTTGCAAAATTGCCATTTTGTCAGTTCGATACAGGTTTTCTGCATCTTTTCTAAAAGTCCAACAGTTAGGGGCCTCAGGTTTTAAGAGGTAAAACATTCCCGTGCAGAATTCATTCGTAGGCAAAAGAAAAAAAATCACAGATCGTAACAAAATAACTACGACCTTCTAAATAGGACCTGAACCAGTTAAGGACCGCTCCAGAATGTCCAACCCAGTTTTCCAGCCTGTGCAACAGGATTATGTGATCTACAGTATCAAACGCAGCACTGAGATTCAGCAGAACCAGGACTGATACTTGACCAGAATCAGTATTCAACCTAATGTCATTTAACACTTTGACCAGAGCTGTTTCAGTGCTGTGATGAGGTTGGAAGCCGGACTGATATTTATCAAGATTTACACTTTCATTTAAAAAGTCATTAAGCTGGTATAATACAACTTTCTCAATAATCTTAAATATAAAAGAAATGTTAGAGTTAGGTCTATATTTGTTCATAAAAGAGGCATCTAGAGTCTTTTTCTTTAGGAGTGGCTTAATGGCAGCTATCTTTAGTCACTTGGGAAAAATGCCTGACGCCAGTGAGCTGTTAACTAAGTAGGAGATCACTTTCTACAGAGACAAAAAATATTTTTAAAAAGTCGGATGGTGTAATGTCTAGAGTGCATGTTGCTGATTTCAAATGCCAAACTATTTCTTGTAGGATTTTTAAATCGACCATGTTAAATTGTGACATAACATCAGAATTACTTCCAGGTTTTAAACACAGAGTAGTTTAACTGTTTGAATGTGTGGAATTAATATTTTGCCTAATTGCTTTAATTTTTTGGCTAAAAAAGTTGGCCAATTGGTTGCATTTCTCAGTGGAAAGGAGCTCTGGGCTTATCTGCACAGGAGGATTTGTAAGTTTTTCAATCATAGCAAATAGAGTGTGAGAATTGTTGACATAATTGTTAATCATTTTAAGATAAATGTGGCTGTCTGGCCTTGCACAGCACATTGTTATAGTTACGCAGGCTTTGCTTGTACAGCTCATAGTGAATTTGAAGTTTATTTTTCTGCCATTTCCACTTAGTTTTCCTGCATTCTCTTTTTAGGTTGTTGACCACAGTGGTGTTTCTCCATGTGGTTTTCTGTTTGGTCAAGCTCTTGATTCCTATCAGTGCAACAGCATCCATTACATTCAAGACTTTCAGATTGAAATGATCTAGGAGTCCATCAACTGACTCTGCACTGGTTGTTGGTAAGATAGCTATGCCTTCTACAAACTTAGCACTTGTTCTTTCATTAATGTACCTCTTCCTAGCTGAGAAGCAGGTTGTTTGGACAAACAAAATAAAAAAATGGTCAGACAAGGCCTAGTCAGTGACCGCAACAGAAGAAATATCAACACCTTTTGAGACAACCAGGTCCAGAATGTGACCTCGAATGTGGGTCGGTTCTTTTAAATGTTGCCATAAACCAAACATGTCCAATATAGAAGAAAATTCCTTAACATCACCATCCACCATGTTATCTATGTAAATGTTAAAATCCCCAGTTAAGATAAAATTAGTTAAAATCAGTAGATATAATGGACAATAATTCAGAAAATGCATCAATGAAATTTGCACAGTGTCCTTGACTTCTGTAAACGATAAAAAATAGGATTTTTGAAACGCCCCATAAAATAAAACTAGGATATTCAAAAGAAGTAAAATCGCCAAATAAAAACTATTAACATTGGAATGAATCTTTACATAAGGCTGCTTCTCCTCCCCCTTTCCTCCCATTTTGACATTTATTCATAAAACTAAAATGAGGGGTGCTGTTTCATTAAGAACAATAGCACTTGTGTCTCTGTTAACCATGTTTCGATCAGGAAAAGAAGTCATTAACTAACAGTGACTTGTTGGACAGAGATCTAATATTAAGTACAGCTAACTTTATGAAGCTTACACTGGTTTCTGTTGTATTCTGAGTTATACATGGTACAGTGAACAGATTAGATCGATTCACCCCACAAGTTGACCGTGTTCGATTCCTTCTTTTACTAACACAGGAATCCTTCTGGGTCCAGGCTTGATCTCAGAACGGCTGTCTGTAGTAGCTTTACTACAGCCAGGACCCTGAACGCATCATGGCATGTTAACTTTGTTGTGAAATCTGCTCTGTTAACCTCCTGCACACCCTCCCGTGCCCTGCTCTGTCAGGACAGATGATATAAGACGAGAATGAGGAGGGGGAGAAGGCGGAGCCCTGTATTTCTTGGTAGATGGTGGTCGCTGAGGTCAGGACCGGGATAGAGACATCCTTTGAAAACCTTGGGTGATGTGGAGAAGAGGGTCTGGTCGCTTTAGATAAAAGCGTCTACCAAATGATTAGAATAGAATAAAATCTGTACACTCATGTTTGGGTTTGCCATCCCAACAGTATGACCATGTAATCTGCATCCAGTTAGATTTGGATACACACCATCAGGTCTGAGTCGCTCCCTACAGTTCCAAAAGATATTGAAGTTATCGATAAACTTTATCCCATGAGCGATACATAAATTTGATTGAACCATGTGTTCAGGCCAAGTAGTCTACTGAAACGTTCAATTCCTTAACCCGCTGTAGGAATGGGTCCTGAAATGTGAACATGGTGTGCTCCATACTGACACAGTCTCTCCAACAGCAGAGAAGACTTTCTTCAGGATCTCAGAGCCAGTTTTCCTCCTCAAAATGTCAAAAGACCCCGTGTGGACAATAATCTTCATACCATCTGGATGTGAAGACAGAATTGTTGGAAAGATTTCTGTCAGTTCCCTGACTGATGTATCAGAAAATGTTAGACACAATGCTGATTGGAGACTCCATAACACAGCATGTGAGGATGGCAAAGACGGAAAATCTATTTCTTTTTGTGTGGAGGCACCGACAGCTTCTCTAGTCCTCCTGTTAGTGGAAATTTGGTCTCTCCTCCTGGTTTGGGTAGCCTTTTGCCGAGTTTTAGGGCAATTTCTCAAGTTTTTACTGATCCTTGCATCACAATTATAATCATTCATTTTAATATGAGTCAACATATTATATTTATTATGCAGTGAGACTTCAGGTGGTGGAGTGAGTCCTGGAGCTTTAAATTTTATGTTGGATTTACATCTGCAACGAACAACATCAGACCAGGTTCTGGCTGGGGTTGATGACTTTGGTCTGGTACCAACACTGTTCCAGTCGGAGAGATTAGTCTGACCGTCCAGTTTGGGATTTTCCCCAGCTATTCCAGTGTCATTTGAACACATCCAAGGAAGTGTATCAGCCAGGTCTGCAGCGGGAGGCTCCACATTCGACATGCCTTCGCGTATGAAAATTTGACTTAGTCCATTTGACAACTCAGTAGCTTGTACAGAAGTCAATAAATTCCTTATTCACACAAATCCCTTTTTTTTTTTCGTTTCAATCCTCTGCTCCAGCTGTGTTTTCCTCAAAGAAAGTTGCTCACAATCAGTGCAGCTGACTGTTACTGCAGGGTTAGGAGACATTATTCCACTACTTCTCCGATGATCCAAAAATATATTGTTCCAGTGATTTATAAGTGACCAGGAGTCTGTCTTCCTAAATTTCTTGCCGGTAAAGATAAGAAAAAAGAAGAAAAATGCAAGCAGAAGCGAGAGCAAAGCAGACAGCGTCTGCACGGCAACAAAGCAGGAAGTAGTATATGTAAAGGAGAGAAGGGACGAAGAGGAGATGCAGACTGAGTGATTGCAAGCACAAGTCACCTCTTACTCTTCACCTTGCAGGATGAGAACAAGTGTATTTGCTAGAAAGGTATAGTTATCTTATCCACCCTTGTTAACAAGTAATTAAACTGTCTGTCAAGTTATCAGTTTGCATTTATGGAATCTAACGGTTGAATGCAGCTGGGGGTATGACAGGGGCCTCATCATAGTGTCATGTGAGTACTTTTAGATAAATGAATCTAAATGCCGACAATTCTAACCTTAATCAACTTAATTTAATTAGAATAACCGTTCACCCTTTAGTAAAGCTTTATAGAGATCTTTGTTTTTATTGCCAGCAACATCATTGACAAGCATCCAATTCCCTTTTCTAACATTTTGACCCTTTCTGTTTGTATCTAAACCCACAACTTGCGTCATATTTAATCTCTGATGCTAAAATCAGACTATCTGCGTGTGTGCTTTCATTTGAAAGCTGAGCTAATGATCCCATCAATCATGTAGCACATTAAATTGCTCTTGCATTAATCTCCTAGGAGTATTTTATTTTAGCAGAGTCAGAGCTTGATGCATTAAGAAATATCTATTTTAACATACTGGCATCTCATTACCAGTTCAATAGGCTCTATTTTTTTATTATTTTTGTTTTTTCTTTGACTTAAACTCAGATTAAACATTTTCCATGTCGGGTGCTTAAATAACCCTTTGATGACACTGTGAACACCATGATTATCTCCACTGTGAGTTGTTGTTATCAACAACATCATCATGATCCTCAATGTTTCTGTCTTTAACATTGAAAATTAGTTAAGGACTATTTACAAACTGCAGGTTGAAATAATAAGAGAAAAATATGAAAGATTGAAGCCAAATGAAAAGAAATGGAAGAGAGAGCAGATGACTAAGTCAGAATGAGTTGAAGCGAAAGAAAGAGCGAGAACGAAGATGTCTTTTTTTTAATTAGAAACCCAGATGCTTATCTTCTGAGAATCTTTCCTCTGACCTCATGTGGGTGACAACATGTCTGCCAGCCAAACAGATGTTTCTCTGTAAGGGTTTTTCTCTAATCATGTCAGGACATACTGGACAGCTGACAGCTCCTCACATGGACACAGGCGAGGCTCATGCAGGCCAGCACTCATCCGTCAAATAGCCTGAGACAACCCTGTTGTCAAGACCCCAGTGCACTTTTATTCCACTATTTCTTCTCATTGTTCCTCTAGTTTAAAAACCTTTCTATAGACTTTTTCCTCTTTAATCCTTTTGTCACCAAGCGAGTTGGCTGCAGCGACAATAATAACGGATTTCCAAAGGTTGCACTCAGGTCTGGGTAAATTAACTAAAGGAGATTAAAATACTTCCCTGTCTGTCACAAAGGGTCATTTGTCACCTTATTCAAGTCACTCCCTCGGTCATATTTGATTTATCTAACAGCTCCAACATCACTCAAACTCTAATACACTCTCTTTTTTTATCCCCCCTCCAGAGAAAATGTGGCCAGCTTCCTCTTAACCAGATGTGAATCCATGTCATCAGAGGTTATTTCTGGGCCTGGATAGTCCATCTTCCTGTCTGTTTTCTAATTTTAATGCACCCTGTGGGAAGCTGGGGTACTTCTGATGATATGCATGTCAGAGAACACTGAATAAGGAGCATGCACTGGAACTGTAATCAATCCTCTGATGACTTATAGGGATTGTGGCAAATAGTGCCAGCAGAAAAAAGAAGCTGTGTAAAAGTCATTACTAGTTTTTAGACCTAATCATTGTGCAGCAGTCAAATCAGGCGCTAGCAATACTGGAAGCTGTCAAGGGAAGCAGCTGACTGGGTGAGGCAAAGTACAGTTTAGTTTATTATTACATTTCAGAGCCGGTTCTGTCCTGCACCTGCTGCAGCTTTCCACTTCAGGATGGAATATTAAATAATACTCCCAATGGTATTGATGAAATGTGCACTTTGGACCTTACCCAAGCACTCAATTGTCCCCATGAGGGATGGGTAATGCCCAGTCAAGAACTGTGAGCATTTAGAGAACGAGATGAAAAAACCTGTCAGATCTGGAATTTAGAATAGATGATAACATAGGTAGGGCATTATGAAGTTAGCATTATCAGCTTATAATCTTAAATAACTGGCAGCTACTAAAAATGAATTTCTTCTGTGCTGCCTAACGAATTTCTCCACATTCAGATAAATACTTTATTCTGGCATAAGACTGGTGACACATTATTTGAATCTTTTAGGTTTTTGTCAGTGTCAGATTACATGATAGTAATCCTGGCAGAGATGCATCTCAGACTATTATTGTACCCGGGCCTTGTACAAATACATCTTTTCTATCTTTTGATTTGCACCACAGTGACATGATGAAAAAAGGCCACAGGGATTTCAAGGATCAGGATGGTCAACAGCCCATAACATATAGAAGCGATAGAAAATACCTTTGAGCTACCGTTTTCTGTTGGGGCCACATGTAAAATGATTAAAAACTGTAAAAGGGATTGCACTGGATAAAAATTTTATTTATTTTTCCCCTGTACAGTCTTATGTCTCGAGCTATTTTCTGTTTAGGCCACATCAGTCATATCATTTACTGAAATAACTGACAGTATTTAATTATTTATTTTCTTTATTTTTTTTATTTTTTTTCCCATTTATATACAGTTTCTGACTGTTATCTTTCAATATGCCCTCATGGATCTTGAACCTTGGTCCACCACCTTGCAGATGGAGTTATGATGTAGTTGATATAGATGTAGTAGACAAATGTATTCCAATGCATTGTAGTCCAAATAAAATCCAAGTAAAACAAATTCATTATCCGTCCATCCATTATCTGGGCCGTTTAGTCCCCTCAGTGTCGCGGGGGAGCTGGTGCCTAACCCAGCAATTATCAGGCAAGAGGCAGGGTGCACCCAGAACAGGTCGCCAGTCCAGGAGAAATTCATCATTTGATCCAAAGTAGTTCAATTTATAATCAATGTGTTCATGCAGGTTCCTAAGAATAAATAAAAAAATAAATGAAAACCTTGGTAAGGCAACCGATGTATTGTTTGAAATCGTCTGTTTGTTCCAATCCCCAATCCTGAGGATGAGCAGACAACATTGGAGAGGAAAACTACCTTTAACTGGAAGGAAACCACCATTTGCCTCTGCCAGCTGGTGGTATAGATGGCAGGGAAGAGAGGTTAACAAGCACCATAAAGCCAGAGATACCTGCTGAGAAAGAAAACAATGTAATAGGCCAAGCTATCATTCAGCAATGTAACAATGTAACAAGGCCTTCACGTTAGATCAGCGTGGCTGAAGATGCAATTTACATACTGCTTCACAGAGTGTACTTGCTGAACCCTAAAAACCTAAAAGATGGTTCTAAACATCAGGTATCTTTAAATAGTGGCACCTTTTTTCAGTAAGAATTGAATTTTGTTGGCTCTATAAATTAAACCCACAGTTTTCTCAGGGCAAGCCCCAGTTAAGGGCCTCTGAACACGAAGCCTAACTAAGGCTTAGTCTGAAGTTACATCCAACTCAATTCTAATCAGTTTTGGATTTATAAAGTTAAAATTGGCATCCCATTTGGGCAGCTTTGGGGTCTCAGAGAAAGGCCCGGGGGCACCAAAGAGCTTCATCATTTTGACAGGAGCTGACACCTCGAGCATTTGCCAGGCCACCAGCCTCACTGCATCCTCCCTGGGTGAGCAATTATGTGTGAATAGCAGGCTTTGTATTATTCCTTATGGCTCTAATGCTCCTTCCTCCTTATTGAACATCTGAGGAGGAGAACCAGAGCAGCAGCGGCTGTCATTGACTGCCAGGGAACAAAAATTTTAATTAGCCCAAACGTCCAATTACAAGCCAGGGAAAAAGAAGACAGATACCCGGGATGTGTATTCTGAAACTCCTCTATTCATTTTTCTTCCTGTATTCATTCACAGATATAAAACACTTTAAACACTTTTTACAATGCTGTCATGGAGAAGACTTTTTTTAATTGATCTAAACAGAGTTTGTCTTGATGCAATGGAGATATCAAAATTCTTTTCTAATCTGTTGTCATGCATGTTGTTAAGGCCCCAAAATAATGCCCCTTATGTCATAATATTTACAGAGCAGATGGCAAACAGGACTGATTCTATTTAGGAAAAAAAAAATCTTTTACTGGGCCGCCAGTAAAGACAAGACCCCGAGATACGTGAACTGCTCCACTTGGGGCAGGACCCCATTGCCGACCCGTAGAAGGCACATCATCCTTTTCCGGCTGAGGACCACGGTCTCGGATTTGGAGTTGCTGATTTTCATCCCAGCCGCTTCACACTCAGCTATACATTGCTCGGCTCCAGTGAGAGCTGAAGATCACGGTCCGATGAAGCCAATAGCACCACATCATCCGCAGAGAGCAGAGACCCAATCCTGAGGCCACCAAACCAGATCCCCTCAACATGTCGGCTGCACCTAGAAATTCTGTCCATAAAAGTTATGAACAGAATCGGCGACAAAGGGCAGCCTTGGTAGAGTCCAATCCGTACTGGAAATGATTCAGATTTACTGACGGCAATGTGGACCAAGCTCTGACACCTGTCATACAGGGACCGGACAGCTCGAACAAGGGGGTCTGGCACTCCATACTCCCACAGGAGTCCTTGGGTGTCACCCTTTCGAGCTGTGCCCGACTGAGCCCCATGGGCAAAGGCCCGGCCACCTAGCGCTCGCCTCCGTGCCCCACCTCCAGCCATGGCTTCAAAGGGGGGCCCAGGTGACCCACGTCCGGGATGTCTATGGTTTGTCATCATCATAGTGGTCGTTTGAGCCGCGCTTCGTCTGGTCCCTACCCTTGACACCTGTAATCAATTGATGACTCTACCAGGGGCTTAAAGCCCCGGACAACATAGCCACTAGGATCGTCGAGACGCGGAAACTCCTCCACCACGGTAAGGTGGTGGCTCAGGGATTCGATTTACTGGTCAATCTACTTTCCTACCCTCACCTATGGTCACGAGCTGTGGGTAGAGACTGAAAGAACAAGATCACTATCGAAAGCGGCTGAAATGCGTTTTCTCCGCAGGGTGGCCGGGCTCTCCCTTAGGGATAGGGTGAGAAGCTCGGTGATCCGTGAGGGGCTCAGAGTAGAGTCGCTGCTCCTCCACATCGAGAAGAGTGACATGAGATGGCTCGGGCATCTGGTCAGGATGCCTCCTTGACGCCTCCCTGGTGAGGTGTTCTGGGCACGTCCCACCAGAAATAGGCCCCGAGGAAGACCCAGGACACGCTGGACAGACTACATCTCTCGCCTGGCCTGGGAACGCCTTAGGATTCCACCGGATGAGCTGGTGAATGTGGCCAGAGAGATGGTAGTCTGGGTTTCTCTGCTTAGGCAGCTGCCCCCGCAACCCGATAAGCGGCAGACAATGGATGGATGGATGGGGGTGGATTTTCACATCACACCCATGGGCATTTCAGTATAGTAACTAATCAGAAAAGGTCTCTGACACCCTCTCAGACCTCATGTATGTATTATAATGGGATCATTTTCAGATTCATCCCATCTGCTGCTGATGCACCTGATTCAATGGCAAATGAAAGATTGTACATTGATATACATTTGGGATATGCAGAGCCATTGCCATTTAAATGTTTTTTTGTTTGCTTGTTTTTTCAAATGGTGTTGCACCTTTTCCCTCATGCACCATAACCTTCACTTAGTAGTTTGCAGACTTTTACTTGAAGTACGATGAAGATTGGCCAGTGCATCACCAATAAAAATATCTTATCTTTGAAGTGTGATTAAAGATAAATCCAAAGCATATTTGCATAAATTTAAACCAAAAAATACATTTTAAGAAGCATTTTTTTTAACCTTGTTTGCAAATTTTGCTCAAAGGAATTCCAATACTTTCACAAGCTGTACCTCTAGCCTAAGAAGTGACTTTTTTACAGTTTTTATCTGCAGTAATCCTATTTCATAGCACTGGGATTTACCTGTTTTGGCATTAAGGTTTACTGATGTGGCTAATCTGCAAGACAGCCATCAGTGAACCTAAGGAATACCAAGTTGTTATGGTTTTATAGAAAAGTTTTCTTTTCTTCTTCTTCTTTTAGGTGGCTTAAAACAGGGCAAACAGAAAATCAATGTGAACTGAGATTTTATATATATGAAAAAGTCATTATAACAAGACTCCTGATTAGCTTTAGACTTTAACATCACATGATTAGCGTAAGAAAAAATATAATGGTTAACACACTTCCTTTTTACAATGTAAGTGCTATCAGAGAAGTCACTTTAGGCTTTCACACACAGTTGCTCTCTCAACCTTCAAGTTCCATCTTTTTTCAGCATGAAGCATACTTTGTGTGCATGTTTGAGAGAAAGGCTATCTTCATCATGAAACGTTCACAAAAGCCTTAAAAAAGACAATTTATTGATTAACGAAGTGATGTGATGTCAAGAAACATCATATTGTGTACAGTATCAGTATCAGTACCTAAAGGTTAGACTCCCATTGGCCTTGCAGGGTAAAAATTCAGTTAACAGGTTGCATTGCAATATTATGTGAGAAGCAGGGTTGTGTCATCAAAACCTAAATCTGTCTTTACAACTTCAACCTCTAATCCGTATCCGTGGAAACGTGTATGCTATTTTCTTGAAGGTACCACTTGAAGTGAACAAGAGGAAGGCAAGATGAATGTACTCCAAAAGCATATGCGGCTGGTCAAATGTTATCAAAACTGAATATGCCTCTCTTGATGTACATTTGCAGAGACGAGGATGGAAAATGCTGCCCATTTTTTCCCTATATTTAAGTGCACTCTCATCTGTTGCCACACAAAGCGAACTTCAGTCTATTTTCAGGCCTCTCTCAGGGGCAAGCACTCAATTGATTGGACAGGAGGAGAAAAGGCTGATTGACTAGCCAGAGTGATGCTTACTTTATGCTGTCTTTATGTTGTTTTTCAGGATGGCTCATGGTGTGAGCTGAACTTTCCCTGCTGAAGACTAAATGCAGGGGTATCTTGGGTTGCAAGCAGCTGGAGTCCACATAACACAGCAGATGGCACAGCCTCTGACTGAAAATACTTATTTCAATGGCATGCACATGCAGAGACTCACATCACTCCCTGGATATATTTTTAAACCATGAGCCGCTGCCATTTGCATGAGGAGCTGCAAAATTGAAATGCTGACATCATGGTCAGTCTATGTTTTGAAGCTATCAGTTCTCATTTACTTGGTTTACTTAGGAAAGTATTAATGGATTGAACTTTAGTCATGCAATCTCATGCATTTTTTAGTAAACTAAATAATGTCTGCAAAAGTCCTCCAGTTTTATTTCAATGAACAGGGAAAGTGGAGAGTTATTATTCTTAGAAAAGGTGTTAGACGAACTCAAAAGGGATTGGAATTTTATAAATAAATGATAGATCCTCCAGTTTAGTCACTAGGAACCTCTCAGACAGACACATTTGTGAGCAATAGACTAATCTAAGGTATTGTATTCTTATATTAAATTTGTGTTTCTCCACTGTGTGCTATAAGTAGAAATATCCAACTTAATTTTAATACATGACAATTTCTGAGTTTTTCAGCTATAGCTTTTAGCATGAAGTTTAGATTGTGTTATCTTGAAATGTTTACAGTTGTAAAAACAGCTAGGGGAGCAAGGAAGTGGGAATGAACTGGCTTTCTGACACCAATCATGCTTCGAAAAATGGAAATTAAAAGGTGAATGATCTATGTGCTGATTTGGTGTGATAAGCCAGTTTTAAGGTGATTTTTGAGTCTTTTCTAGATTCTTGTACTCCAGGAGCTGACAGATAGACACGACTTGGCAAGTGTTTCCATGTGATGATCTCTGATCGACACAGATGTTGCTCGTCAGCAGGCTGAGGAGAGATTTAAGAGCTGAAGAGGAGATAAAATAATTCCATTTTGAAAATGTGTGTGTGAAAAGCTTGAGGAGAATAAAGTGGTGAGAAGACAAGGAGTAAAAGTGAAAAATGTAGAGAAGTTTAAATACTTGAGTTCAACTGTTCAAAGTGACAGGAAGGAGCAGAAGAGAGGCAAAGAAAAGAGTGCTGAATGAAAAAAAACTGTCAGGGCAGATTTGTGAGAAAACTGCTTCAGCAAGAGAGAAGAAAAGTTCACAAAAGGGTGGTGAAACCACTATGTCATGTAAGCTGGAATGGTACTAGAGATGAAAAGAAACAAGGTGGAGTTAAAAGTAGCCGAGATGCCGTGATTAGTGCTGGGAGTGATGAGTGGACAGGATAAGGAGTGAGAACAGACAGAGGCACTGTGGTGGCTTTCTTTCTGGTCTGTGATGCTATTTTAATGTAAATTACTTGAAGCAGGTGTGATGTAGCAGATAGTTGGTTTAGAGGTAAAAAGAGCTTCGGATGCCAACTTGATGAATAATATTAAAAAAACCTTTTTTTTAAAAAGTGACATCTTAAACAGATCTGCAGAATCTGTTAGGTCTCTAAGCCAATGTCGAGGATGCCACTGGCTGTCTGTATCATCTCTCCTTATGGGTTTACAAACGAAGAACATCCCTAAGCTGACATCTGGAACCATGAGACTTGCATACAGTTTCTATATATGGACCCATACAGGAAACCTTTAACCCTGTCCATATGTGGATCATAACAAATGGCGAACTACTACATCTGCAGTTGGTTAGAACAGGCAAATATAGTCATAACCTATGCAAAGCTAAGGAAATGTAATTATAAACCTATGCAATGCTGAGGACCACACACTTTAGCACAACTATCGTTTAATGGTTGAGGAACAGTGCGAGACACAGGAGAAATGCTATCTATCTATCTATCTATCTATCTATCTATCTATCTATCTATCTATCTATCTATCTATCTATCTATCTATCT
>JBAMHW010000016.1:5766377-5777688 GCA_037177495.1 Rhadinocentrus ornatus | reverse complement strand
TATTGCGCAAATACTAGAGATTTATTGTGCTCTGTGTGTCTGTGTATATACATATATACATATATATATATATATATATATATATATATATATATATATATATATATATATACATATAATGCCCAAACTCCATTTACTCACTACACATACAGTATGAAGTTCACTCAGGGTCTGTGAGGCTGTCAGATTTTTAAGAGTCCTCAGCCATAGATTATCTATATTGTGTGGCTTTAAAGCAAACGTGTGTGGCCAATACACAGTGGGTCAGATCAGCACCAACAGGTTCAAATGCATTTCTTCCACAGTGGCAGGTTCTAAAAGGGTCTCCCTCCTAGCCATTAGCTTTAGGAATACTAAAATGCATCACCTGGCTTAGCTGATAGTGTCACATTGATCTGATTGGCTGGAGTTAGCTCAAGGCTTTAATGAAATATCTGCCAAGTACTTAATTTTAAGTGTCTGCTCTTTCTAAATATCTTCCAAGTATTGATCATAGTGCATCAGTTAAAAGATCCCACCAACAGATTATAAACTGAAAATTAGAGCGGTCATTAATGGAGATTTTCTGAGTAATGCATTCTATCTTATTATATCAAACTGTATAAATAAAAAAAAATCTTTAGGACTTCTATTGAACAGATCTGGTTTTGAGTGTGAATTCAGTAAATAATAGTTTCTCTAACCGTTTCCCATTGTCAACTGCTTGTCTGAAACCCTTAGGAACAGGAACATTCCCAAACAGCCGAAATAATAATTACTAGTTGGGAAAGTGTCAGTGCATTGAAGTACAGTATATTATTATTTTTACATTTAACACACATATTACAAATATAAAAACAATCTGTCTTTAAAGTCAAGCTGTAGGTAGGAGCATATCTGAGAAAACAAATATTCAGAGGCAAGAAAAGGCAAAACTCATCTTCAGAAAGTTTCACATTTAGATGATTAAACTCATAATTATTGCATCTGGCTGATGAGCTAACCTTGTGGCATATTGAAATGTAATGTTTTTTTTAATTTGTTCTCCTTAAAAATATCAGTTATTTTAATGACATCTTTTATACTTAAAAAAGGGTTATCGTTACTTTTTTTGTATTTACTTCATGCTGTTCTTCTGTAACTCCGACTTCCTTCTCTAACTTTTTACAACTTCTTCCTTCCAACATTTTACTCCACATAAAATTGATGCCCTTTCTCAAAAAGTACCTTTGTATGTTTTTGTAGACAGACAAAGGAACCTGAGACCAGACTGCTGAGCCTGTGCTTCAATCCATCTCCTTTTATACCACACAGAATGTGCTGTACTTCAAACTTCCCTCACAAAGGGAAGTTTGAAGGAAACCTTTGAGCTAGTGTGTGTGGTTGCATCAGAGAAGAGTATTGATTTCCTAGGCAGGTAAAAATTGGGGGTGCTGCTGTGTGAGTGTCTTGAATACTTTGAAATATCCAGCATAACTTTCCTTTAGCTATGTTTTCAGCCAAGTGATGTGCAAGGATGCAACACATCAAAATAAAAACCAAACCAATAAACCATTACAGCTTGTTGTTTTGAGCTTAAGGCCCAGGCAGCTTTGCTTTTTTTTCTGGCAACAAAGGCGTCACAATGCCACCATTCCTCCTGATTAATTCACATGGCCTGCACCCCTAGGTGAGATGAGTTAATTACGCCCATCAACAGGAGAAACCAAAGTTGTTTGGTCACGTTGCATTAACTTTATGTTGCATGTAGGGTCGCGATGGAATAATGGAAATGCCCTATTTGTGGTCCTCATTAATCCAGAGAAATCAAAACGTAAAATCAGCTTTTACTGACAGGACCCACACGGAGTACAAACACTTTATTCTTCGAGCAGTTCCTCCAGGAAATGAAAACTGTCACAAAGTGCTTTGTGCTTGACCAGCAGAAAAGAGGAAAAATGTTTTGAACAAGAATGAAATTGCAGTGAGGTGGAAAAGAAGCATAGCCAAAAAGCTGAAAGTATGTGCAGTCAGCAGTGTCACCTTGTATAAAATCTTACACCGGGGAGTGTGGCAGGTAACAGTCTCAGGAAACAGTCTGTACCTTTTTACCATACTCTGCATTTTGTGTGGGAAAAACTAACACAAGGGTGGATGCACGATTTGTTGAGAAACCTCACCACATTGGCACACCTTTTGCTGCGAGGGGAAACTTGCATGCTGCCTGGAGACATCGATGGCCTTGGGTTGCCATGGGAACCAGGGTGCATTGCAAGTTGAATGGACAGACGTCTTTGCTCAGGTTTCAGTGCTCTAAAATCGATATGTCAGCGCACTCAAAAGACAAGGCTGAAAGAGAAGGAACCTTTCCTCCTTGCATCTTTTGTGAAACCAGACATAACTCCTACCTCCACAGATGTTCACAAGAGAGAGAAAAGAAGGAGATTTAAAAAAACAAAAAGATGTGGATGTGTTCAAGTCTGTGGAACGAGACAGGTTAAAAACACCATACTGACAATTCAAATAGCAACAAAATAAAAGCTGGCCTTTCTGTATCACTCCCCTGATACCCTCATCCTTTCAGAAATCACTACCTAAATGTCTTTGCTTACCCCAAAGCTGTTTTCCTTTAAGTTTTACAAGCATATTGAAAAAATGTGGTGCTTGTTCCAGCCCAACTCAGAGCTCGACCACATACTGCTTATCAACGCCTGTCAAAAGCTTCCTGAGTAACATGGGTGTTCTCGGCTGCCAGCTGAGCTAACGAAGGCTGGAATTAATATTTGTGTGAAGTGTCCGGACGAAGACGGGCATGACAGGAACACTCAGGGGGATAAAACAACAGAGAGGTAAGAACCCGCACACGTCAACAAATGATCCAAGCTGTCTTTCTGATTTATTGACCGTACTGCTCAGACTTACTGATGCAAGGGAAGCCTGGTGAGAAGTACACTGTTTTTATGACCTTTCCAGCCATCACTTTTATGTGAGCTACAAAGAAGAGAGGGGAACCTGGCATTTTAACATCTACACCTAGTTTGGTGAACAAAAAGTAACTTGGTATAGTCAAAGATTAAGTTGAGGGGTAGTGACAGTAGAACTGCTATATGTTTAGTGATACATGTAAGATATGTCATAAGGATTTCTAAAATGGGATCCCTATCAACAGAGAACAATAGTCTTGACTTTAAAAGGTTGGTAACCATTGCTTTAACTGGAAAAGTTCAAATAAAGCTATAGTTTGAACTGGAATATGACAAGCTAGCCATGTTTAACTTGCTAGCAGAATATTACTGAATTATCTTTATAATTATCAAATGCATATTAGGCTAATTGGTCACTCTTAATTCTCCCTGTAGGTGTGAGGGTGAGGGCTTGTTTGTCTCTCTGTGTTGGCCCTGCAGTGGACCGGCAACATGTTCAGACTGCATCCTGCTTCTTGCCTAGTAGCTGGTATGCTCTAGCCCCCCACAACCCTGCATTAGAAAATATCTTTCCATCTTCTACAGCATAACAAAGTTTTTCTTGTGGTTAAACTATCAACCTTGAGGACGCTGCCTGACAGTCATCTCATATCATAAGGTCTGAACAGCAAAAATAATGCTCCCAACGACTACTGTTTAATTACCATTCTATTGGTGATATTTCTAGATCAAATATTCTTCATTCTGATCTTCCTTGTACTCAAAAGGTTCTACCAAATATTAGTCCAGTGAGCATTATTTCTAGCGTCCAGCCTGTGGTCGCGATGGCCTATGGCTGTGTTTATGGAGTCATAAAAAAGAAAGTACATCTTCATTCAATTCAAGGTTTTAACTATCAGGACATTAAGTGAATAAATAAATAGACAAAAAAGCATCTGGCCATCTGGATAAGCTAAATACAATTGCTGATAAACAACCACGCAATATATTACAGTGTCATTTTTATACAGCAAAAGCCAAAGCAAAATGCAGATGTGGTGTGTAAAAATACTGAAGACCCTCCATCATTTAACATGATCGCATGGCAATGGCTATAAATAGCACACACTGGGAACTTCTCTGCATAATTTATATGCATATTAAACATTTCTCCTGCCATTTTACATTGTTAAAATAACACACCAAGTAGTTAAGGTGAAGGTAAAAGTAAAAGGCATGGGAGTCTACACAAAACAACAAAAGTGTAATAATAGCACAAAGCATTCACTGGTGTTAAATACACCTTTTCATGATTTCATGTTCACCTAAAGGCTAAATAATTATAAACAGAACTAAATATATTAACGCTGGTCTGAGTCTTAGTTTAACAGATGTTTATGTGTATTAGCTGAGCTCAAATAGAAAGCAAAACACAAACAAACCCGGGATAGTTGGTGTCTGCTGACCACTGAGTGATGATGAAGCTAACATTGTTACAATCAAACAGTTAGAATTGAAATTATGTGAACAGGTTGATATTATGAGACAGTGGCAAATGGTGTGGACTCACCCACTTTGTCACGTGCAGCAACAACAGCTTTGCTAAAATCACTGATTTTGTTTTTCTTGCTTTTCATTTTTTTTTACATTTTAAGACCCAGCTCAGCAAACTATTAATAATAATAGCCTATTAGTCAAGGGAATGTGGTTCTGGTTGCTACTTACCCTCCTAATTTATTTAGACACACTATGGATTTGCTTCCTTTTTACAGGCAACCTCTGCTTTTTGCCTTAGTTTTATTGAATTATTTATGACATTTTGCAATATATTATTTGTAGACCTGGGATGATGATGACGATTCCTAAAAACCAAGCAACTAAAACTTACAAGGATGAGCATAATCAAAACAAGACTATATGAGCATAGATTTTAATTCAAATACTCGTACGTGTGTGTTAAAATGTGCTTGCTTTCGTACACATTGTTTGGAAAGGCTGCATGATTAAATAAATTACTAACATTTTTCAGCCACAGGATTTCATGCTAAATCTATTTAAAATACAATGTAAAATCATTAGGTGACTTAATTTAATGGAATTTAGACTGCGTTTTATGTGTAGTAAAAACAGTTAGGTTTCAATGAGTTGGACAGCAGTCACATGTGAATGTGTGAAGTAAAGAGAATGAGTACAACCAATTCACTGCTTTTTTTTAATAGCAACAACCTACAGAGCGTCAAGGCTGCATGTTCCTCTGGGTCTCCTTATGAAAGTATCACAGCTTTAATATCCTTGAGAATGTGCTGATCCCAGCTGGGGATAACCATAACCACATGTATCCATAAGCAAATTTCCTGACAGTGAGTAGCATATATAGTGGCCTTTAAGGGATTTTAAAAAGGTGATTTTAAATAGAGCCTCAGTTACAGCAGCTCATCAGTTGTCATTCAACACCAAATAGAGAGGAACCACAATCGGGCGATCATTTAATAAGAAAAATTATCTGAATGAAAGCAACAAATAAAGCCAAACTAATTTATAGTGTAGGCCTTTTGTTTCTGTAAACTACAGCTGGCTAATAGGGATACATGTAATCATGTTTTAATTTTACAGATTTAAACTGACCACCTATCATCCAGTGCTGGAAGCATGAAAGAGTGGAGCAGTTTGTATTTTTTTGATTTAATAAAGTAATTTACAAAGTCTGGGTAATTTTTGTTTCTTTTCATATGCACATGTTAACTGCAAGACAACTCAGGTAATGATGATTAGTGGATTAGAACATCAACCAACCCATGCAGACCAAGCGAAGGACACCAATCCTACTGAACACGTACTGTAAGTTGGTTCTGTAAATTCAGAGAAATGGAAAAGAAAAAAAAAAGTTTGTCTAGGATCTTTTAATATTTCACAAAAAATTGTTCATTATCATTTCAAAACGCAATATTTATTTTAGTTATTTTCTTAGTCATAATTAATGCATTTAAACACATTTGCACCCCAGCTTGCAGATCTCGATCCAAGCAATGAAACTCTTGAATGTTGTAAGCATATAACAGGCTGTACAACAAACTTCGCTACTTGGCATCTAAAGTGGATACACCCAAAATGCTAAAGAAGGCTGTACTTGGGAAAGTGCTGGAGAAAAATATCACCTAACAAAGTGACATTAAGTGCCAGTTCATGTTGGCCCTCTAAACATACAACATGTCAACAGATGAAAGAGCACAAGAGGAAAAACGACAGCGTATCAGGTTGAAAGCACTTAAAGCAACAAGAGTGATTAGTAGGGTATAATTCTGGCAAAGTTACCACAGAATGTATTCTTCATTGCTTTGCTTTAAAGATCCCATATTATACATTTATTCAACAACTTTATATGGGTGTCAGAGGTCCAAAGGGTATTACCCCAAATTCTGCCCTTGTCATAATTTCAGCCATTCTAAAAGTGGCTCTAGTGAGCTCTACTGAGAACGAGCTGTTTCTGTGTCTGAGATTTTACATTTTCATTGGTGGTGCCTTTCCCCACCCCTAAATGGGAAAGGATCCGCCTTTTGCTGGCGCCCGCTCTGTGATTTTAGAGGGTAAGCTCAGCTAGCTGGGGGATGGGTCAATGTCTGCTGGGGGCAATGTTTTTTTCTCTTTGTGATGTCACAAGGTGAAAGATCTCAGATTCAACTGTCTGATCACACATTCGCTAAGGAGTGGCACAAGCAAGTGAGAGAGGAGACAAAATTTTCTCATTCCTGGGCCTCATACACAGGCTATGAGGACACACAAGACTGTTAGAAAACCTTTAGAAAGCGAATTTAGCATAATATGGGACCTTTTTCCTTTTTTGAAAACATTTACGAATGTTTTAGCCTGACACCAAAGCAGCAGTCTAATATTTCCATTATAACATGACCAGCTGCAACCTGCTAGAGTGAACATGCATTGCTTCCAGGATTTAAGATGATTTTAAAAACTTTTTATGCAAAATCACATTTTTAAAATGTGATATAACAAATAATCATAGTAAAACATGTAAATCTATTTGTTTGCCTCTTTCAACAGATTGTAAATGAAATGTATTCAGCAGTCACTGTCAAAAAAATGTAGAAAAAAATGAAAGATGTAATCTTATTAACGACTTTAATGGCATTGTAATGTTGCAGCAGACTCTGTCTCATAATGATTGGCATTTTTTTTTTACTATAAATGTTGCTTTTAGAGGGGGTAGCCTTAATAAGACCGCTCTGCTCTTCTGGTTTGTACAGCTATGCTGTTGTGCAGACATGTGAGCTAAATTTATTCTTACTAAAGTAACCCCTCGGGGGTTTTCGAAAGCACTACAGGGTTCACCAACTCCACTGAGAAAGAGCACTGCTCGAATCACAAACATGGGTAATGTCTATTGCAAATCAAGTCAAGCAGTAAGTAATGAATGATGATGGTTCTGACAGAGAAGGAAATTCATTAAAATTCGTTATTATTTATTTGACAAAGTTAAGGGGAACCCAAGCTAGAACCAAATTTAAATAAAAATTCTAAAAATATTGGACATAAAATGATCCTTTGTGGAAGAAAAATGCACCCTAAGCACAACATAAAAATGTGCAGTCACATTCGTTCTTTCTTTTTATTAATTTCTTTCTTTTTATTCATTAGCAGAAGGGAAGGAGCTGCCTGCAAAAGATGAAAAATGGTGTACATTTGCTGACTTTATTGTTTTGAGAAAAGCAACAGCAACCACTAGACCCCCAGACTTGACATATCACAGCAGGGAGCATCTTGAAATGGGTGATCCAGAAGAATTAGGAGTTACATGAAGAACAAACTAAACCACCTCCTGTCAAGGGCCACCTGCTAGTGCTCATGACTCAGACACCAGGGGAGAGGAGAGGCCAGAAAAGAAATGAAGCTTTTGAGGGTCTGATGGAGGAAAATAAGTAAATTCACCCTGCAAAGGTCAATAGCGTGTTAAAAGCTTTTGGTGACTAAGAATTACATATATTTAAGTGTTTGAAAATGTGAATGTAATATCGACAGAGCACCACCTGAGTTAAAAAAAAGAAAAATGTAGACTGAACTTGCCATAAAGTTGTACAAACTGCTTTGTACATACAGTAATACAGAAAAATTCCTTACGTGATACGTGCTGTAATGCTAACCCCAGAAGGATGGCACAGAAAATTCAGGAAAACCTTTCTCTGCAGCAACAGCAGCTAAGAGCTTCATTTTGCAGCCAGAGGAAAAAAAGCATGCCTTCCATTAGCAGCAGAGTGGAAGAAAAAAACAATAAAAGAAGGGAGGATGAAGATAAAAATGCATCAGCTCTAGCCGTCACTTGAGCTCTGATGGCTTGGCTTCTGGAGTATCATCTTGAGTGCTCAGGTACTGCCCTCTTTCCCAGCAGGGCACTAAAATAAATGAAGGGTCATTTAGACAACTGAATGAAACCCAGCAACAAATGGGTGCTCTGATAGAATTATATTTAGCTGAAGTCAGCACAGCCCCTATATCATTTTTTATGATTCAGCAGAAACAGGGAATGCACCCCTGAAGCAAGAGCTTTTACTTAATTTGGTGCAGCTAATGATTTCCCATGAGGCCAGTTAAAGAGAAGGTGGAAGAATCAAGCAACAGTGCTGACACATGCCGGTAATGACTTGGTCCAAAAAAATAAAAGAATCACAAATGCATACAAAAGAAAACATTAAAGCTAATCCCAGTCCTGTTTGCCCATTAACAGGTGAGTTGAACCAAATTATACACCATGTAAAATATGGCAAAGCTACCGAGGATTAATCAACCATGGGTCCAACTGATTTTAAATTTCTTGAAATCTCATTCTGTGAAGATAATGCTGAACATAACCTTTTATCAAAACAATTCTGTATTTTATTTTTCCAGATGAACTAAATTGTTGCTTGCTTTTACCAAACCGTGTAGTCTATAAGCAGACTGTATTGATAAATCCAAAAGTTAGAGAAGTAATTTAAAAATCTGCAAGATTATCTGTATGGCAGTGTTTGGACTGTGCTAAAATAAGACCTGAGGACCAACAACAGCCTGTCAGTCTACACTTATTATAAGCACCTTACACGATACATTTAGCTTGTTACAGTTTTATATGATTGCTTCCCCACTAAGATAAAAATCCTTCCACTGTTAGCTAAACTTTAACTCAAGGAGCAAAATGCCAGTCCAGACTATAAACACAATATCAGCCTTACACTGTTTTCCAAACACCACACAGTCATTTTAATAACAGGTTTATCTACTTGTGTCACATTATACCACAATATTATTTCCTTGATGTTTAAATGGTCCCAGCTCTAAACGGTGAACTGTGTGCAAACAAGCATGTGCTTAACTGAAAACACAATTCATAAAGAGCACAGATATATAATAAAAATTAAATGTTTTCTGCCTCCACTACAATAAATGAGGAGCTTAAATCAGCACTATTGGGGAGTTATGACCTCTGATGCTGATTTATGAACACATTACTGATCACTGCTGTGCTTCTGTCAGAAGCACGAGTTCTCAGCGATGTTTGCCAGGCTTTTACTGGAGAACAGTATGATACATTGATGTGCAGAGTACAGATCAGATCAGTTTCTGAAAATACATCAGGATAAGAATGGCCATATCACTATTTATTGTCACGGCAAATAAAGACATATAACATAAATCAACTATTATCTGGTCAGTGCTGTTATAACCTGCAAACACATAACACACACATCTTAACCGTGAGTAACCGGAAGTTGGCAACCACACGAACTGAGTTAGCTAATGATGCTAATCACGAACATGCTAGCAGGCTGAAATAGGCATTTCAGCGAGTGCAAACGTATACAGAAACTAAACAACACTAGTGGAAATGATAGATCATATTTACACATTCATTCTGCTTAGATTTGAACGTAACTTACATCGTCAAGAACTGTAGTACTGCGGTAAACACATCGAATGCATAACGTGAAGAACCAGAAGCGGAACTGCCCTAACTAATTTCCAAATAAATGCTCACGTCAAAATAATAGTACAAGTCTGTAACTTGAAGAATTCTTAACAGCCGTCCCCACATTCACTTGTGAATGTGTAAGACCAGAGATTCTTCAAGTGTTTTCGATGTCCTCCTGGAGTTCAGGAAGCTCGATAAGCCTAGCTACTGGCCTCACATAGCTCTTATCTTTAACTTCCGCTGTTCTGATACATCCATCCAATCACCTTGACGACTCTACCCATGGGCCATTGAGCTCTTGAAAATCGATGATTAACACAACAGCATCCACTATGATGTTTCCCGATGACCTCTGCCACCTTTGCCGCTGATCCACTAGCATCTGACAGTATCGCCATCTACTCCGCCCCATACCTGCTGAAGCATAAACCACCTGCCGCCCCATTAGAAGGATATTTGGAGTGATGGGTTCGAGGTCAGCTAAATCCACTGACACGTATTCCAGTGGCTTTGAGTTTGTAACGGGGGAGGCTGTGAGTCGGGAATAAAAGAAGAACAAACTTTATTATTTTCTCAGGGTAAGTTCGGGTGGCTCGGTCTGCAATTGATGTGGGTTAGGGTTGGTATTAAACCCCAGTCTCCTGCTTGCCAGGTAAACAGGTTTTCGTCTGGGCCAACAGGACTGATTGAAAGATGACAGGACAGGTAAGTAAACAGAAGTTCAGGCGGTGACAACAGGATGATGTGAAATGTTCAAAGCTGGTGAGACTCACTGCGAATGCCTGTCCTTCCAGACATGATTCAGGTTGATACAGAGATTAAACAGGGCTGAGATTAAAAGCAAGGTCAGGAACAGGCAGGGTTGGTACAGGGGAATCAGGGACGACTTCAGACCGATTCAAGACAGGGCTGAGCTGAAAGGCAGAGTCGGCAACAGAGAATCAGTCCGGAGATGAACGCTGGAGAGTCAAGCATGGGATCAAAGACAATCTGGCAACTACGAAGTGAAACAGGACAGGTTATATAGGAACATTGATTGGTAATTGGCAGGTGGCACCGGCAGGTGGGATGGCTTGAGCTAACTTCCACCAACGCTGTGTACAGGACATCTTCAGAAACGGATTGGCTGCCTATAGCGACCTGGAGACCAGATTTAATAGAACGTATCTCCCTGTCCCATATTCCACCGAAGTGAGGAGCATTTAGCGGGTCAGCTGAACCTTCAGTTGTGATTCCATAGCTGCAAATGCTTCTCTGAGTTCTCTTTTGGCACCACGAAAGTTGGTACCACAATCTGATAATATTTCCTTTGGTCGTCCTCGTCTAGCGATGGAGCGATTTTAGCAGCTGCTCTCTTCCTTCTTCTTCTTCCTTCTTGGACCCTTGAGCCAGTCAAAGCAGAATTTATGTCACCAATAAAGTTCTATCTATCTATCTATCTATCTATCTATCTATCTATCTATCTATCTATCTATCTATCTATCTATCTATCTAT
>JBAMHW010000016.1:5751114-5762969 GCA_037177495.1 Rhadinocentrus ornatus | reverse complement strand
CTTTAGTCTTTGAACAATACAGTTCAGCCTACGAGCTTCAACTTAATTAGGACCCAATATTTAAAGACCATTGTGAGATGGTCAGGGCTCACTGGTGAACTTAAAAGTGGTCCTGGTGGGGTATATGGCAGGCTGTGTTTCCCCTACCATTAAATTGGGGGAGCACCCCCGCTAAATGGCCACATTATTTTAATCTGTTTTTTTGTACAGGATCAAGTTACAACAGAATTCATTTCTGGTTCCCTTTCCTCTAGAACAGTTTTTTTCTTTCTTCTGTTATTAAAAGCCTCATGTTTTCTGAGTCCAACCCTGATGCCTCACGCAAGCGCCCACACACAGTGATTGCACTTCCGTCAGAGGACAGAGAGCGTTGAAAAACATGCCGGCCGGTTGAAAATCTGACAAAAATATCGGATTTTCTTAGACTCTCCCAGAGAGCTGAAGATAAAAACACTCGCGGTCCAGCAAGGGGCAGCCGGAGTATTTCTCCTACTCCGATGTTACACCGAGAACACACACACAGCTGAATAAGCACAATCTAATGCCACTGTATAAATTTCTGAGTTGTATTATGGCTTAAAATTGGTTCCATATACTTTGTAGGTTTAATTTACAATCAACAGGTTATCTTTTCTATATTCTAGAGCTGTGTAGCATTGGATATGTTGATTTTAACCATAATCCAAGATGGTGCTGAAGTGTTGCTGCCGGCCAGCTCTGTATTCACTGTGTGCTTAGTGTTCTACCTGATCTGTCAACAGGTGTCATCTTTCCTCACCGATTATTTCTGATCAAGGTTGGATCCTTCTTTGTCAAAGATAATCTTTTGGCAGCTCTCCTCCATGCCTCGAGGGAACCCCGGCCTTCCTGAGGCTTCCTCCCCACTACCTTGCCTGAAGAAAATGTCACAGAAGACGTGGTAAACGTGTGGTTGTCCGACGAAGGATCAAGGATCACCTGAGCATCTGGTCGCTGGAGTGATCTGGTTTTATCTGGATGATTCTGCTCTACACTCATGGAGGATCAGGGACCAGTAAATCCAGCCGCTGTTCCATGACGTTTGAGGCTTTGACGTGTTGGTTCTTCGGTGGACCCTGATCAGCTGTTGCTGGCTCCTGACACAGCATGGACCGCCCACTCATTGAACCGTGCTTCGTCCTCACCTGATACTCTCACTCTGAACCTGGCTTTGCTAAATGTAAGGTCTGTCACCCACAAAACGTTTCTACTGAATGACTTATTTAACTCACGCAAATTGGATTTTATGTTCTTGACAGAAACTTGCCTCCGTGAAGGTAATCTTGCTTCTTTATCGGAGCGTCTTTACCCTGGATGTAGTTTTCTCAAAGGTGGAGTCATCAATAGCTGCCAGGAACTCCTGCTTTGAGTTCAACTCTTTGAGGTAAACCTCCTCATGACTGTTCTGTGTGTGGTGGTTTATTTCCACCAAAATTTAACAAAGATTTTGCAGACTTTGTGTCGACTGTCACTCTTAAATATGATCACTTTTTGATTGTTGTTGATTTCAATGTGTGTATTTGGTGTGAGACTAGACGTCTGGTCAGAGACTAGACCTCTGGTCTCTGGTCAGAGACTAGACCTCTGTGAGACTAGACCTCTGGTCAGAGACTAGACCTAGGTCAGAGACTATACCTCTGTGAGACTAGACCTCTGTGAGACTAGACCTCTGGTCAGAGACTAGACCTCTGTGAGACTAGACCTCTGGTCAGAGACTAGACCTCTGTGAGACTAGACCTCTGGTCAGAGACTAGACCTCTGGTCAGAGACTAGACCTCTGGTCAGAGACTTTTTGAATGCTATTGACTCTTTTAATCCTGTGCAGTCTGTTTCAGAGCCGATGCAAAAAAAAGGTCATATCCTAGACCTCACTTTTAGAAACGCCAGGTTCAGAGTGAGAGTATCAGCTGAGGATGAAGCACGCTTCAATGAGCGCCGGTTCCGACGGTCCACACTATGTCTCCCAACTGGGACACGGCAGCTGGCAGGAGCCAGCAACAGCTGATCAGGGTCCGCCGAATATTTTGAATATACAGATTTCCAAAATTGGCCACTAACTCTTATCTGACCATTTACCTGTTTTGTTCTCCCTTTCTATGCCTGCCCCCTCCACAACAAATGCTGCTCCCATTTGCCATCTCCGTGTTTTTAACTCTTTAACTGCTCAGCAGTTTTTAAAGGTTCTCTGTTAAAAGAAATAAAGATCAGTTTCATAATTAGGATTGTTTTCTTCTTAAGACCTTTGCAAGCACATTTTGTAAATCATACATTTTGAATCGTATGTTGTCTGAGTTTAATGTCATTAGATACATAACTCATTTCCCCATGGAAAAGGTGAGCATGACCTTGAAGGAGACCAGCCACTAAGCTACCCACGCCTCTAGTTCTGCATATCTTATCTGTCAGTGAAAAATGCTGAAGCATAAGTCTTGTGAAATGTTGTAACCTATTGGATGGCCTTTCTAAACCACCCTTATAATGTGTTGTATTTTGTGAAGAAATTCAGTATGTGTATAATGGTGGTGTGAAGCACTAGCTCCTTTGCCAAGTAAAATTGTATACATTGAATATAAATCTCTTGGTCTTCTTTTTTTGGTGTTGGAAGAGAAATTCTCCCTAACGGTCACTTATATTCCCTGGATGATACTGTATTAGGATGTTTATTTCACTCTGTGCAGAGATTTTAGATGCCATTGCACTCATGACGTCAAAACGCATAAAGCTGGAAAAGGAGCCTTGGCTTCATTGGTCCACTCATGCGCTCAGACTTAGACAGGCGGAGAGAAAATGGCAAAAGAACCATCTCCAAATTTCCTGGGATCTCCTCCGTGCCTGTCTTGGAAATTATCAACAGGCTGTCAAATCTGCCAAAACTGATTATTTTCCTTTACTTGTTTCCACAAATACTCCCAAGCCACAGGTTCTTTTTAATATATTTGACTCACTGGCGAATCCTTGTGATGCTCTCTATATTAAACCTTTTTTTTCTTTGTGTGAGGATTTTCTGAAGTTCTTTATTGACAAGGTTTCTGCCCTTAGATCCTCGTGCCCCCAGTCTACCCAAGACCCCTCAGCTCCTTTAGTGAACTCAGCTGTCCTTGACCACTTTGAACCTGTTTTTCTCACCCAACTCACTGAATTAGCTAAAGGCCTACACCCTGCTAACTGCCCAACCAACAGAGTCCCTTCTCGTCTCTTTAAAGAGGTCTTCTGTTCAGTTGAGTCTATTTTGAAGTTTATTAACCAGTGTCTTAGCTCTGGATGTGTCTTACTCTCCTTCAAGATTGCCACATTACATGACATGACGACTCGCAGGCAGGAAGCTGCAGCGGTTAAACTCTCATCCAGCTTTTCTGATTGATATTGCTCAGAAACAGTGAAAAACTCTTGAGGGTAATAGATAACAACCACATATGAGCAAATTCCACTATATTCCACGTTTTACAATCGATTCAAGCTTCCGTAGTTCTTGTCTGTGTCGTCGTACCGGACGTCTAATATGCACCGCTGTTAACTGCAAACCAACACAAAACACGGTGTACAGCCGTGACACACCCCTTCGCTTAGCTTTTTTTTTTTTTTTTTTAACTGTTTATTCTTCTCTGAGCTTGGGTGACGAGGGGATGTAAACAGAATAAGCTGGAAGACATTCAGAGAGATAATTAAACTCTTTCACCTAGACATGAGAAATGCTAGTGTGACCAAGAAAAACGTATTTTTGGTCGCATGTGCGCGGCATGGCAAGCCCAATACATTCGTCATTTCTTCATTATGATGGCGGGACATGGAGGCGTCTTGAGACAAGATGAGCAGGTCGTAATGGTAAAAATCTAACAATGTAAAAACAACCTGTGTCTGGAACACACAATATATAAAGAACATCTCATACAGATTTCACCAATTCCCATTTAGAGATAAAATAATTTTTTTATCATTACTGATGACGTTCCAACTATTCGACTAATCAATTTTGAAAAGCCTGACTAGTCTTTGTCGACTAAGAAGTTACTTAAAATGGCCATCCCTTATACACTGCTCAAAAAGAATAAAGGGAACAATAAAAAAACATCCTAGATCCGAATGAATGAACTATTCTTACTAAGCACTTTGTTTTTTACATAGTTGAATGTGCTGACAACAAAATCACACAAAAATTATCAATGGAAATAAAATTTATTAACCCATGGAGGTCTGGATTTGGAGTCACACTCAAAATGAAAGTGGAAAAACACACTACAGGCTGATCCAACTTTAATGTAATGTCCTTAAAACAAGTCAAAATGAGGATCAGTAGTGTGTGTGGCCTCCACGTGCCTGTAGGACCTCCCTACAACGCCTGGGCTTGCTCCTGATGAGGTGAACTTCAGAAAAGCGACTGTTCAGTGTCCCCTTCCCTTTCTACTTCTAGAGAATTAAGCTTGTTCAGTAAATCGCTAATACAGTTTTCTCATCACTTATTGGCCATCAGTAGCCAAGCATGAGGACATATGAAGACACTTTCATTAAACTGCACTGGTAAAAAAAATCTGTGTCATAGCAATACAATTACAAATGATTTTTCCTCCTTGTTTAGAAAATTATTTTCCTCTTTTTCTTTTGTGAATTTTATTATATTATTTCCACATGCAAAAGCCTTCATTTATTCATTCAGTGGAAGTATGGAGTGCAGCCTGAGACTTACTGTCCTACTCTTGGTATTGTTTTGATAGTGCTACAAGTTTTAATAAATTACACATCACCAGGCATTGATAAGAGGCTGGGTATAATTAGTTGATTTATTTGAGAACCAATTGTCACATTTAGAAAGTGGCGGTGTGGCAGAATATTAATTTAGGAGAATAATCTTTAAGTCTAATACAGATTTTACCCTTACCCTAACCCTAACCCAAAGGGTCATGAGCCTGTGCTCTGCTTGTGGCTGTCCCAAAAAAATGCAGTAAGTTGTGTCAAGAAGGGCATCTTTCATAGACCAGGGCTGTTCTGGACAAGAGCACAAGACACCAAACCAACGCTTTTATTTACTTTTTTCATTAATTTTCCCCCACATGGAGCAGCAGAGGAGATGTAGCATGGCATAGCTTCTCTGGAGTTACAACAGGTTCTTTCTGGCAGGTTACATAAGGCAAGGCGCATCACTAGTGGTGCAAAAACCTGGTGTCAGCTTGGGGAAAACTCCAGCCTTAAATAGTCCCATAGGTGATTAGTTTAAATGGACAACAGGTGGTAGGATTTCAAAGTGCCCTCAGGTGTGAGCTTGGAAGGGGGATCAAGCCAGGAGGACCAAAGGACATGACACACCCGACGTAAAACCTATGCCAGGTCAAAAATCCAAATCACTTCAGTGTCTTCGTATGCACATGCAAATATTCAAGTTTAGTATTTATTTATTTATTTATTTTGTAATTGATGATTTAGAATTTTAAAGATAATATCATCACTTTTTCTTGTTTGGCCAGTCAACATGCACACCAATCAGATCACATACAAAACTGACTGAATACATCTAACATAAATAAATCATGGAATTACAAACTACTTATCATAAAGGTATTGTCTTTAAAGTAGCTTCAATATGAAATAAAGACAAATAAATTAAATAAAATGCCCCAACATTTCCGCATCTTTCGATTGAATTTCTTTAATACATTCACTGCTTAAAATATCTGCCTGTGCACAAAGAACAGACCTCTGTCATGTTGTGAATAACATCGAAAGCGTAAAATATTGTCAGGTTTTGGACTTTTTTACTACATCAATATATTAAAAATCTTCATTTCCTGGTTTCAGAATGTCTTTTAGACGCCATCTCCTACTTCAATACTGTGTTATTCTGAGCAATGATCAGGTGTTGCCAGTTATTGGAGTATTGCACGCGGTATTGTAGACTTGTTGGGATGTACCCTGCTTGTAGCCACTGGGATGGGCTCCAGTCCCCCAGGGACCTTGCACTGAAATGTGTGGGTATAGAAATAGATGGATAGACCAGAGAGTTTCTTTCCTTCCCATTCCTCTTGAACTTATTCAGCTGGTTTTACTGGTAATGTAAAAAATGGTTTGGGGGCTTCTGCACTGGTCATTTCCATGGAACACAGTTATACAGCCACATTTTCCCTTAAAAATATGTAAATCCATAAAATAAAAAAAGTAAATAATAATAATAACAATTAAAAAAAGACAAAAAAAAACCCAACTTACTCCCAGCAGAAAGACAGTGGATTTTTAAAATGACAGTCAAAATCAAAGGTATCGCATTTGGCATTCATTTTCAACAGGTATATTTTTACAGGTAACATCTGAAAAAGGCGCCATGAGGCAAGTTTTCTCTCTAGCACAGTCTTTGAGAGGACTTGTCTCCATGGTTACGCACTTATGGAGGAATTGTATGCACGTGTGAAGGCAGTGGACATTGTCAAAGGGCATTTTTCATCATATTCCTTAACTATTCTTAAACATATGACATCCACTTAATTGCTTTTGAGCACATAACATGTTTTATACTGGTTTAAATTCCTCTGTGGAAAATGTATCATTTGTAACATGAGCTTATTTGACATCTGATTGGATGAGAACAACAGGTGCTAATGTCTACACTCCATTATATGCAGTAATGACACGTAGTGCACCCTGGCAATCAGGACACAGTGGATTCATTCTGTTGCTTTATCCTGCCAGCTTCCACCCTGGGGGAATCTTGTTGCTGGGGACTTTTTTTCTCACTGATGACCAGGGGCTTTTTTTTATAGTGACCATCCTGCCAGGTATGTGATCCCTGTCTGGTGTAACAGGATCTTTGCTCTGAAAAACGTGTCCTTGTTCATTCCCCAGCAGGGTATTCGATTAATCTTGTGTTGGTTGCTGAGGAGTTTGGGGAAAAATAAAATTACCAATTTCTTAGGTGCAGAATCTGATTTAACGTAACATTACAAAAGCATGGACCACAGTGGATAAAGCAACAGTTGTTTTCCCATCTTTTTATCTTTTACTATTTTTATCGAACTTTGTAACTTTTAGACTAGAATGTCTAGTTTGTTATTAGTCTGTTATAAAATTTTTGTCTGAATTAATGTATTTTTCCCATCGACTATTGAATCTTTTTTTTTATTATTATTATTATTTATTTATTTATTTTCATCTTATATTATCTGTGATGGACTGGTGACCTGTCCAGGTGTTCCTGCCTCTCACCTGAAACATTGCTGGGATAGGCTCCAGCTCACCACGCGACCCGGGATGTAATCTAGAGTTCCTAAACTGCAGTTTTGAACATGTCAAACTTTTCACACACTTGTTAAAAAAAGGGGGACACTGTGTGTAAAAACGAAAAGATAGATTCATCTTTTTTTTTTAACTGTTGCCAGTTAGAACAGATTCCCATCACCTATAGCATGCCTGAAAACCATGAAGGCCCCTGTCCAGAAGTTCCTTTTCTCACCTAAATTGAGATGTTTAGACAGTAAACATAAATTCTTTCTCATGAAGCTGTAGACACTCAGGGAAAAAATAGCATTGGAAACAACTTGTATTCAATATATGTTTCCTTCTCTTTCATTTTAAACACCTGGATATTCAGCAGGCTGAAACTCGATGCATCCGCCAGAGATGCAATAAGATATCCACAGCCGAGAGAAGACAATGGGGAGGCTGTAACCCTATTTTCTCCAGAATGCTATGATGAAATTCCACAATCTGCTGTGCAAATCATTCAAAAACCCTCCGATGAGCCTTTAATATTGACAAAGGGGAGTTTAATCTTCTCTCCAGGTGCAAAGCATTCACACCGCCCTGTGTTTCACCCCTCCATCGCTAAGTGAACTCAATTCTTTTTGCATTTGAAGGAAAGCTCTTAACAGATCCCCCATTAGCAGCCAAAGTAAAATATGTGAAAAAAATCCAAAAGTTATTACATCTCTAACTCTCTGCTACAACTCATGTTTCCTGTAGGCATGAATTCCCATTTCCTTTTTATCTCTTTATTTTTTATTAGAGTGAGCTAAAAGAGAGCTGATAAGAACCTACCATACTTTTCTTTAGCCGAACTTTTAAAATGGATTTAGGCAATGTGTTTTATCTCACTATGGGTCTTTTTGTGAAAGCAGAGTCATGGAAAGAAATGCTAAAACTGAACAGGAAGTTATAGAGTTGCAAGACATTTTAGCACATTATTCATAGTGCACTGGTGCAAGTGCCCTTCCTCTGGAGGCATCGTCTGCAGCTGGACTACACTCAGCCGGACTCTGAGCCAAGTCACAATTACATTTTTACTGACAATAGCAGTTTTTCGTGTGTTTAGCTACACAGAATTAAACACTTTAACCAAACTTTCTCAGAAACGAGTACTTGTGCAGGTTAGTCACTTAGCATCCCATCATTCTTCCTCTTTAACTGGGATGTACAATCTGCTACATTGTTGAGTGACAACAGTATAAGGAAAGCATTTGCACTGAGCCCCTGTGTTCTTCTGCATATAATGTAAATAGTGGTGCTCAACGTAGTTCTCATGATATTGCTCATTGGGTTCTTTGATTACCTAAGTCTAAGCCTCAGACAGTCTATTACCTGATTGTGAAATGTTCTATTTTTGTTGAATCTGTCAAGTCATGGCTGACATTAACTAGATTAGACATGTTTTTTTGTATGTTCTGTATTTTTAGTGGTAGCTGCAACCTTGTTTTTGGCCTTGATTTAAAGACACCAAATGATTGTGACACAAAAACCATGAGATGACATCTATGGCTTGTAAGGGATAAAAATCAATTATTGCAGTTTCGAGTTGATTATAAGTTATTAAAAGAATGAAGTGAATGAGATTTTCATTTGGAGGCCATCATGACTTTTGTTTGCAAGCAAAACAAATAGTTTCTCATACAAATTGCTTATAGGTGATGCAGCTGGCAGCTCACTGGAAACCTTATTGAGTATGTAGGTGTAGAGAAGTTTAATGGTGCATAAAGGTGAAATTAGGAAACATTTTGAATGAGACTAGCTGATATTTAGAATAAATGGCAGGCTGACATTTGGGGAACACCTTTGTTTAAATAAAGAAGGGCAGTGAGCTCTTTTTGAAAAGTAATTTTTGAGTCACAAAATAAGAGTCAGACACTGTTAAGTTTTCAGTGAAGGCTACAAATTACAGCTACAGGTTCATCTTAATTAAATAATCCTAATAAACTGTCAGCAGCACATTTCACACACAGACACATTTTAAAGTGTTGCAAAACAGCAACAACGTTGTGGATGGACCCCTCGGAGACAGGAGACGGTTAACAGATTTTATTTTGCTTTTTTATCTTACTGCACTGTGGAGAGGACGGAGTATCCTGGAACCATGGCGCTATGGAGGGAGAGAGGGCAAGTCCTTGAAGGTGATAACGTTAAGGTCCGAACAGGAGTGAGTGTGGAGCTGGGGTATATATGGAGGGACATAGTACTGTTATATTAGATGTATGAAAGAAACTCCTACCTTGAATATTTAAAACTATTACTTCTTAGGAAATTGAGAAAAGTCTAATGTTGAAATGATCTAATACTTACTTATAATGTCACCACTTTCTGTCAACTCTGTTGTTGGTATCACTTCAATCAAGGTAGAGGTGGGGTGGAGTGGATTTAATAGCAGTTTTAGGATTTGAAAAATTCACTTTAAAGTTTGTCTTAATACTTTTTTGGGTTGAAATAGGAAAGTAGAATCTTGGTCAGCTGGTCCAGTTTAAACAAAATTTCACTATTTATATAATGTTTATTTAAATTAGTCTCTTATACCGATATAAGTATTAAAAATTAAATGAATTAATTCAGTTTCTGTACCACTTATACTAATTAAGGGTCACGGGGAAGCAGGATCCTTTCCCAGTAATTAACAGGTGAGAGGCAGAGTGCACCCTGGACAGGTCGCCAGTCCATCGCAGGTCCAACACAGAGAGACAAACATCCACTCACACACACAGAATCCTAGGGAGAATTTAGAGTCACCAATTAACCTAACATGCATGTCTTTGGATGGTGGGGGGAAGCTCCCAGAGAGAACCCGCGCATACACGGGGAGAACATGCAAACTCCACACAGAAAGGTCACTGTTCGAACCTCCCCCCAGCCAAGGCTCAAACTAGCGACCTTCTTGCTGTGAGGCAGTGGCACTAACCACCACACCACCGTACACCTAAACCAATTTAAATCTAATTATCAGAGCAAAATAATAAAGGTCCTGGGGAAATACAGTTTTATATTTATTAGAAATATATTTATATTGTATTTTAATTAAGAAAAAATCTCATTATGTTTAGATATTATAACTTTAGGATTAATTTAATAATAATTAATATTTAGTTATTGGTAATAACCATGAAATGAGTGTGTGGACACTGTCAGTTCTCTTTTCCCTCCCATGTGACCAACAGCTTGTCAGAAATGGTACTGAAGAGCATTTTACCCACCGTTGCCCAAATCAGACAGCCTCCCTCCCAGCTGTCTTCTTGAAAGTCTAACTTACCCTTCAGATGATAGAGAGCTGCATATGGTGGACTTGATGGAGGCAGATGTATCTGTGAAGGTTGTATGACTCACACAGCTAAATGAGCTGGCATTAAATGGAATAAATGCCTACATGCAGGGGACATGGGGCTTAATAATCTAATAGGGTACTATGAAAGCTTCAGAAATAAGTGAAGAATTTGCACCTGCAGTTATGAGTGATTTACTGTTTTAAGTCACCACAATGTTTGGGACAGAAGGCTGTCCTGTAATCCTGTAATCTAAGCCATTATATTTCATTTCAAAGTGTGAAAGAAGTTTATTCTTTCTTGAAGTAGGTTCTAGAAATGGTTTATCTATACAATTTTATATTACTTTTCACACTTTGTTCAAATGTCCTGGCCAAAAAGACATGGTGTGCCTCTGCAGAGTGCCCCGTGCTGCAGCCCAGTCAAGCTATGGCCATTATCTGCACCAGCTATAATGAAAATAAGGGCAGTCTGTCATGACAGGTGTGATTTCTAGCAGCTGAAAGCATTGTCTCTCTCGTTTTCATTTGTTAGTTTAGTGCGTACCTTATCTCCCACTCAGGGTTTTATTTAGTACCATCTGCTTATGAGAAAGACCACTGTTTTCAGCCACACATACTTGTATTTGTTTGTTTTTATTTCTAAAGGGAGAATGCATTTTAATTAAGATGTAAACAATCAAGATTATAGCTAAGGGTAATTTCTATCTTTAGTCCTTTAACAGGTCAAAGCCAGCAAGACAACACAGTATAGACAATATACTGTAAAATAAACAACTGTCAAAACCATCATATCATCACACAATTGTTTTGTCATCTTCCCCTAATAAGCCTAGTGGTCCTAACATGAACAGGGGGTTGCCTTGGATTTGAACCCACAACATCCCACAACAAAGCCTGAAATTTAAGATTCAATTAATGACTAAAAATCTTGAAGTACAATGACTGTGTTTTACATCATGCATTTGTGACAGCTATGTAAAAAAAATGCTATAAAAACCCAGTTTAACCATAAGTCAAATGTTCTCATTTAGGTCCATTTGGAAGAAAAGTTGTTTCTAAGTCAGTCAAAATCTGCTTTGTCATTCCGGTGTGGTGGTTAAAATTAAAACATGAAAGTCAAATAAACTGAATATGGAAGATTTTCATGTGATGGCAGTAAAATCGCTGCAAAATGGACAAACTAGTTTAAGTAATGGCCTTGTTAGTCTTGCTGGTTATGTGTCGCACGTTGAGGTGATTATGTCGGCACACAGTTGGTTGACTTTAGTCAAGTCAAGTCAAGTCAAGTTTATTTGTATAGCCCTATATCACAACAAAGTTGTCTCAGAGGACTTTACAG
>JBAMHW010000016.1:5731471-5744422 GCA_037177495.1 Rhadinocentrus ornatus | reverse complement strand
AGCTCAAAAATACAAACTAACCCGCACTGACTCTGGCAAAGTCTTAGGGTGGTATTATTATTATTATTATTATTATTATTATTATTATTATTATTATTATTATTATTATTATTTTTTTATTATTATTATTATTATTATTATTACTATTATTATTATTAATTTAAGGGAAAAAGCAGGGTCTTGAGGAAATAGTAAATATTTAAATAAAGTTAGTTATTAGATTTCCCATAAAAGTTTCCCCCGTTTCCCCCCACCAGATGGCTTATAAATCACGACTGTTTATAGTTCTTCATTGTCCCAACACACAGAGATTTCTCCAGATTGTTGCTTTCAACAGTTTTATCTACTGAAGATGGTGAACACTTTAGTCTTCTCAATGAACAAACTTTACTCCTTAATTTGTAGATACAGTGTGTTGCAAGTTGCAAAATCAGAGGCAATCTTTTCTTTTTATGACCAATTACTTTTTCAGCCTTTTGTTGCCTGTGTACAGTTTTTAGTGGTGCTGCCGCTGTCAAATTCTTGATAAGCTAATATATTTTATAAAATAGTAAAACATCTCCCTGTAAACATTTGATATTTTTTTCTGTTAAGAAAAATCTGATTTAAAACATTAGCAAAACATCAAATTCAGTTTCTTTACATTTTCATGCAACATCCCAAACTCTTTGGAGTTGAGGTTGTAAACTAAAAATAATAATATTCAGATTAACTATGCACTTGTTTTTCCACTAAAATTTTATTTAAACCTTTTTAATACAAAAGATTCTTTTTTGTTACTTTTCTTTTTTAATAATTCAAAAGTTGAATGTAGAAAAACATTCAATTTTCTGCATAGTCCAAACCTCCCCAGTAATTACAAACTCGTTTGTCTCTGTAAAATCGCAGCACGTTTTACAGATGGACTTGTATTTAAAGAAGGTTTTACCATGACTGATAGCATTTATTTCCGACTGTGACATTACAGGAATTACGTTTTACAAGCAACTGCTATGTGGTGTCCTCCAGCTCTTTAAGAAAGAGCCTGCACTTACACTGATAAAAAATTAATCGTTTTCTGTCATTACTGCTGCTTCACTGCGCACCTCTATCTGCTGGAGCATTTGAATGAATGGAAAAAAATATGGTTGCTGTATTAAAAAGAAACACAATAAATGAAGCCAAAAAAAGTTTTTCTTTTTTGAAGCTAAATAAACCTTAAGATGGTTATACAAGGACTAAAATGACCAGTTTTCACAGGGAATATTAGACTTATTCATCACAGGATTAGCGTCAACATAGCACACCTTATTTCACCCTAATGAAAGAACATGAAAAAGAAGAGATGAAAGCGACTTCTGAGAACTCCAATTAAAATATGTATGTGTTTGAAAATATGCGCCTGCCTTTCATCACATCTGAGTCATTAAAACAACGTAAGTGCTTGCTTCTTGACAGCTTCCTTTCAACCCTGTACCAATTTTACAGGTTTACTCTCACTTGCTTCTTCTTTCTCCAAATTAGTTTTAAATGAATATATGTAAACTGGATAGTATCTCTCCATAGAATCACAGTAGGTGAAGTATTGCATTTCCACGACAATCGTTTTAGTGTAAAATTTACTTTAAAGCTCTGCTCTTGGAAAGGCTCTGTGAACCTCTTTGATGCTTTGATTTCACTGCAAGGCCGCTTTCTCTGATTGCCAGGGAAATGCTTCAGTGACCTGATAAAACCAGATTCATTTCAGCCTGGAGACTTGAAACATTTGAAGCACTACCCCCACATTTGTCAGCTTGGCTTTCATCAGCTATATCAAATTTCAAAACCCCACTGTCGAGGTCTTTGGAAAGATTCAATAATGTTTAATATCAGCTGCTAAGTCAGCCAGACGCTGCAAACTGAGCTGAAGAGCTCTATTGCTGCTCAAAGTAAAACAGTTTAGCATTTTTTCATTGACTCTGCCCATCATCGCCTGTTGATAAGAATTACTTCTCGATTTCTTTTCCCACTCAGTTGGCTTCATTTCCTTCTTGATGTGTTTTTCCATGGGGATAAGAGTCCATGAATATCCTTACTATCCAAGAAGAAATGCGAGCAGAAAGCATGGAGACAATCCAGTTAAGCATAAGTGGTAACTTTCACTACTCCATGGTTTGTGTGGGTGGGTGGGTGTTGTGTTGAAAAATTGGTCTTAAAAACAGTGACATTGTAGGCTTCATCAGTTACCTTAATATACATAGTTATAGTCAGTTATAACTTGCAGAAAAGGACATGAAGGGTGAAGTCAGAAGCATAGCATGAAGTGGGATTTAATCTTCAAATTGTGCTGGTAAGACCCAGAGTAAAGTGTTTACCAAATAAATAAATAAAAATACATGAACATAAACAGATTGGGATTTTTAGACAGATGATAAATACATCTTGATATGTTATTCACATACTGATTGTTAATTTATGGTCTGTTTTTACTTTGAATCTGTACTCTAAGACATGTGCCGCTGACGTCATCTTTTGAAAAGAGGTCTCAATCTCACTGGGGTATTAACCTGGTTAAATAAAGGTTTAATAATGCTAATAATAGTATTAATACTAATAATAACCTCCAATTTTGTTGAACACTGTTAGTCCGAAGCTGACAGAAACACATGAAATACCATGAAGCACTTCAATAGTGTCTTACATGGTGTTGGCATGCAATGAGCTGAAATTACATGCTGCAACCATCGAAATAATACCGATATTAACAACCAGATTTTTTGTGGTAGAAACAGTAATTCTTTTAAGTTGTGGTGTGCACTTTGATTCTTTTATTTGATTCCAGTACAAAGACAGAAAAACTCAGCTTCAATTGCTCATTGCAGCTATTGTTTCTTTTCTCCTTGGCTGCAGTGAAGTCAGCTTTTCTTAAATTTAAAGGACTGGCTGTGTGAAGACGAAAAATGGCTCTGAAAGATCCAAACTGACCACAGCTCAAGTTGACAGGTGCCTTAAATTCATTGTGCTGACAGAGAGGAAAACAGCCCTTCAAAGATCATAAGTTTAGAGCTGGTAAGTTTAAAGTAAGCGGTAACCTCCGGTGGTGAAATGTGAAGCTTATGCGGAAGTGCAAAAAGTTGCAGTTCAGGGACCTCATCCACAAGGGGCTGAATCCAAAACACAGTCAATCCCCATAGACTACAATGTTAAAAAGACCAACTTCACAGCAGAAATAAACATGTTACAAAAATCCATTTTAGGATTCATAGGTCAAGTTTACCTTCATGACAACTGTGAGGGGGGTGAATTCTTTTCTAACTCATCCGTTTGGATATTATTTAACCTTGAAATTTCGACAAAATTAGAAGCGTGTCTTTTTGATTGACAGGTACCCAATATCCGCGGCAAGAAGGGAGAGTACAAAGGCCGCTTTTAGCTTGCTAACAGTGCACCTTAGCTTTAGCTCACCTACCTTAGCCCGTTAGCTCACATTAGATCCAAGTTGGCTCAGTTAGCTCTGAGCTACAGGCAGTTTAGAGTATGATAGACGTCAATCATCCACCCCCACACTCACAGCCCCCCCTTTCAGCTCCACCACTTTGCCCATTTTTGTATTTTCCGGGAGCGACGGCAGGCGTGATACTGCCAACATGGCGAGGGTAGAAACCGCCCACAGGCTTCACTTTTGCTCTTCAGAAACCTACTAGTGACGTCGCGGAGGCTCCGTCTATCTTTTATATACAGTCTATGGTTTCAAGAAGAACCACAACAAATAGTCTTGCAAATGGATTTTCATTTTTATAATCTGAAAAAAGTACCACTTTTTTCCAAGAATTACTGAGATTCATATCTAAATATTGGCATCATAGACTCATATTTTCAATACTCAAAATACATACATACATACATCAAAATGTTTTGTTAAGTGTATTTCCACCATACTGAAACATGGTGAGGGGGGATAATGGTCTGGGATGCCTTACAGAGTTCTAATGTTCATGAAAAGTCAAAACTGCAGCAGATTATTTTACTTACAGATATATTATCTAGGAAAAAGGTTTCCCAGTAATGGTGAGCTATGGATATATGTGAAAACCTAACGGAAAAGTATTGATAGTTGAAGATGAAGAAGATGTAAGTGATGCCAGGGCTCTGGAAAAGGAAAATCCATACACTTACCAAACTAAATGTGCAATTACTCGGTGTGTACAGTATGGTGTTATAATTCAATGGTCTCCCATAATCATATTTAATATAAAGGCATCTAAAGGTAATAAAAATCTAGTTTGGTGCTTAGAAAGTTTTACTGTCATTGAACATGAATTCATCCATTATTTCATCAGCAATGATTTGGCATCACACACACACGAAAAAAACATCAAATCAATGCTTTGATAAAATATTTATCTTCCTGACCTCATCGAGCCTCTGCTGGCCTAATCTTGTGCTTGCCGACACAAAAGCTGCTTTTAAAGATAATTCTATAGAAAATTTCCATGCAGCTCTAACTGCGCCACATAATTCAGACCTTGTAGAGGGATGCAAGAAAACGGAAATAAGCAAAAAGAAAATAGATCCCAAACACAAAGCAAAAATAGCATGGCTTTAACATAATCATTTAGCATGTTGAACTTGACTTTAATCCTTCATGGGGGATAAACAGAAAAGCACTCCATTTGCCAGCTGAACACTTAGTAAGATTAGAAAGCCTCCCCTAACAGCTTTGTTGTGAGCTAGCTCTGCCAGTATTAATGTCTTTGTAGATTAGGCACAGCAAGGGGGCATGCTAGGGGTCATTGCTGTAAGCAGGTAGTACAAGCTGGTTTTTACCCCCTCCCACAACTGGCCAACAGCTGGCTTTACAGCTTGCCGCTTGCCCTGCTGATTAGATGAAGCACCTCAGTCTATCCCATTTACTCCCTCAACCCTGACCGCGAAGTTCATGGAGCATGTTTATGTGCCTCCAAACACATTCTGCAAGTCAATGAAGCCTCTACACAGGCACAACTGCAGATACACCTTTAGGTGACATCGCTGTCTGTCTTAGGATAAACAAGATGGAGAAACATAAGAATGACAGGAGAAAGTGAGCCAGACTGGAATAGAGAATAAACATAAAGGTGGTACCATGTCTGGGCTCTCTGTTGCCATTCTCCTTGCAATGCCCCTCGGCTTGATGTTTCAGAAATGTTGCATTCAAACCAAACAGGGGTAACTAATTGTACATTTCAAATGCAAAGCCTGCCTACAGGGTAGTTTGGCAGGATTGCATGTAAAAGGATTTATGTGTCTGCTCCGTAGAGAGGAGCCAATGCATGTGCATGCCAAACTGCACACCGCTTCTGAGTTAAAACACAAACAAGCTTTATATTTTTTCTTAAAGACATTGATAAGGACTAAATTGTACTGCTTACCTCACAGTAAGTGATCTCCATAATTTGTCTCTACAATCTCTTAGCAAAGAGGTTTAGTCTTTTTGTTTCCATCCACAAACCATCCATCCAAAATTAAAAATGTGCTGCAAACTTAAAGCAAGGGCACTGGTGCACAGATGCATGTTGGTTTGTTTGACAATGCACTGCTCTTCCAAAACAGTTTTGTTCATAAGTAGCCCATGAATTGCAATAAACATGTTTTGATTACCAGTAGGAAGTACATGATTGGCAATCAAGACATGAGTGATGCAAACCAAATAAACTAATAGGACTTGAAATAAAAAATACAAACTTAACTGATTTTTACTTTTATAAAATGGGGCTCTTGCTTTCACACACTTGACTGTACTTGTTATTAAACATACATACATACATAGGGGATAGAAAATAATACACTAATTAATGCTCCCTGCCAAAAGGGGACTTACATTGTATCATGTTGATCATTGAGCTTTTCTTAATTCAAATTTTCTCAACTTTAATGTTTTGTTAAATACAGTTTTAGACCTTGGAAGATGTTGAGAGGTAAAATTTGTAAGATTTAGAACGATAGCTAGCATAGCTTTTCCCCTCTGTTTCTGTCTTTGTGCTAAACGGAATTAGCTAGTTAGCTATTTATTTAGCTTAAAGGCTGTTTTATTTGTCACGCCCTAATTCATGAATAGAAAATTGAATAAGCAAATCTGTGAAATAGTCATTTCTTGAAGGACTTGGATTAAGAATAAATCTTATCACAGTTCAAACAAAAGGTGAACCGAATTATTGGCAAAACTGACCATTTAGCTGGTTTTTCTCTTTCAAAGTTGCAAAGTTGATTGTAAACATTTAATTTATTATATTTATTCTCCATTAGCTCAGAATACATCATCATAAAACATATAAGCCAAAACCTTAGCAATGCTGTAGACCAGCAACAGTAGCTGCAGCGTTACCCGGAGGAAAAGAAATTCTGAAATAAGATGTCTTAAATGTTTCATTTACTTCTCCTAGACAACTATGAGATCTGTGTGGCACCAAACTGAGACAAAGGCTTATTTCTCCTGTGTCTCAGTTCTTTCTCTGGAGCAATAAGATACACAAAATCTCAATCGAGTCTCCTTTCATGTTTCAGAAGAGATATCAACAAGCGAGAATATAATTCTCAGAGTGTGATCTCAGGCAGAGAGCTCTCTCTATAAACTCAATCTAATCTCATCCCAGCTTCAGTTCATGCATCTCATACTAAACTCAGACACAGCAAAGGAAGAGCTCTCCACAAGCACTCACTGAATTCTTAAACTTAGAGAATTCATATGATTTAATATCATGTTGACATTATTTTATAATCCACATGATTTTTTTGTATTATGTATTATGTATGTATAGCAATTAGACTTTCTATGAATAAGTTGAAGTATTACACTGCATGTAATTCAGATTTTTTTCATGAACCCCATAAAACACATGTAAAATTTAAACAACAGCAAGTTATTGGTAACTTTAGAGCAATGGAGTTACAATTTTGACATTTTATTTACATCAAAGTTTAATTGCGAACAAAACTCAGACCATCAATAGAGCCAATGTCGTATATTCAGGTGTATGCATCTCCTCATGTTAGGCCCCAAAGTGACCTTTTTGTGTGACAATAGATTTGCCCACATAAAACTGTTGAGATCACTTGACATTTGTCTAGGTATAGCATCACAATATAAACTGTTTTTTCTTCAACGTGATGTTTGATATTTTCAGTAAGGAATTTACACCTAGTTGGAAAAATCATGGGCTCTTAGGTCACGTCTTCGGCTTCACAATATGTTTAGTTCTTTCGAGTTTGTTAGGGATATGTACAGCAAATACAATACCAGGACAAATCAATGAACATCAACTTGCCCAAAATACTTTTAAGTCCCACTACTGTGCTTTTTAACAGGAACTTCCAGGAGGCTCACAATGTCACGCCCTCACCTGGTCCAGCCAGGTACCACAGCCACCACACCCAGGATCCCTCATCATTCAAACCTGCTCCCGCTAATCACGCCCCTAACCAGTCACACATGTTTCTCATTCACCCGTCCTGCCATATATACTCCAGCTCCACATTCACTCCCTGTCGGACCTTAACGTTTGCACTAGCATGGACTTGTCCCCACTCCCTTCCAGGCTGATCTAGAATCACAGGTTATATGCCATGATAACTAATTTAAGTTTTTATATTTCAAAAGATGGTCTGAGTGATATTTATAATTAAGATAATTGAGGTCTGGAGAACCTGGGTTCAAGTCCCTGGGCTGGCAAGTAAGGTAAACCACTGTGGGCCCTGAGCAAGGCCCTTAACCCCCAACTGCTCCCTGGGCACTGAAATCTGGCAGCCCACTGCTCCGAGCAACTAGGATGGGTTAAATGCAGAGAAAGAATTTCCCAGCTGGGATTGATAAAAGTAAAATTGAATTGTTTCCGTTTACACAGTTTTGCTGAATTTCTTCATGTGTGACCCTTTAGAGAAATTACAATGTGAATTTTGTGATTTATATGGATGAAAAAAGTTCTTAGTACTGTTGTGGTAACTGCTGTTACAATATAAAATTTGTAATTTGTGCTTTCTTTTCTTTCCTTTATTCTTGCAGCTAACATCATGCCCTGTAGTACACTGGATGGTTGGACACCGGCTGAGAAAAGGAAGGTAAAAAAAGCCTTCCTAAACAAATGCCGCATGAGGGCCACAACACTAAGTTATTGGATGTGGCATACTGAGAAACATTTGAAACCCATGTTCAAAAAGCCGTTTTATGCAAATGCTGTATGTTGGCCTTAAATACTCTTAAGTTGTTCAATGTTAATTGTTGTAAAGTGTTGCTGACAATGCTCATAACACTGTTGGACACCCTTACTGTTTAAACAAAATAAATAGATTTTGCTGAATAGAGCCACATTTTATAGTTCAGAGATTGGTTCAGAGTATTTAATCTGTCTTTAACTCTGTTAACTTTAACATTAAAGCTACTTGAAGTACTCAAAATACTCAGCAGTACTCAGTTTTCATGTTCAATGACTGTTGGAAAGATGATGATTCAGGTTCAGATTTGTTCATTTCTTTTATGTCAGCTCATCTGCCATAGAAATATAAAGCATGATGGCTTTGGGTAGATCTTCTGTATCCCTCTGTCCTTCAGTGAACAGAGTTGTGTTCACCATCGTTGTTGTTTTGGCCCATCAAGATGTTCAGTGAATAATGTGTGTTGATTTAAAATGGTGAATCCAGTCAGGTGGGAGAAGAGGGTCACATTGGGTGTGGGTGTATGTGCACGCATGACAGTGAGTGAATGAGATTCGCATGTTGCGCCAATATTGCCCATTATCTTTTTCAAAGGAGAAATAAAGGTGCCATTAAAAACACTGAACTGAGACTAGCAAGGCATCTCCCTTAAGTCTCAAGTATGACTCCCTCTAATTGTTCTGTCTCACCTATTTTTCCTAGTGAATTTCAGGAGAAACGTATGAGAAACATTTTAGACAAAAGAGGCGGAGCTGAGAATCTCCAGTTTGTCTCCCGATAGAAGAGCAAGCTTTGAGCAGTAAACGTTTCCTCTGGGCAGCTACAGTTAATGGGATCCAAATACAGAAAAGGAAGAAAAGAATAAAGCAACAGATCACCAGTGCTTCTTTAGGGTTATTTGATTTTTTTTTTTTCTCTGCTTACAGATGACAGCCAAGTTTTCACTCATGTCTAAATGCACTTAGATCTCAGTCAGAAGAACTTTTAATAATGCTTTTGGCCGTCCTGAAGTGGAATTTATACACATTTTAGGTAACTGATACAACTTTGGGACAATGCACATACATTGTACAAGTAAAATGCACGGGGTTGAGCCAGAGCTAATTTTCATCTCTCGGTTCTTTGCGGTAGTCTGCTACAACACATCACAGTACAAAGCAGCAGTGAGATGAAAACAATATACATATAAGACCAAATTAAATTCTTCTAATCAATTTCCCATCAGCTGAAGTCTAACATTACAACCATAAATGAAGACAAATAGATCCTGCAGTGATAGGGTTCTGGCTTTCTGTCTAGAGCTTTTAGGACTAAATTACGTCTGAACTAGCAAAAATTAAAACATGGCTCACGAGCTCTTTCCAGTCTCAGCTGGCAAAACAGAAGTCACATGACTTACTCGTGTCTTCTGATCTATATCATTCCCAGTGTTAATTATTTTTGAAGAAGGGCTCTCTAAATCTCCTATTGTGGTTTTCCATTGCTTTTCATTTTCAAGATAAGAGCTCTAGAGTATTTTATAGTTCCAAGTACACAAAGTATGCGCTTGCATTCTCAGAAACTATTTAAATAGAGTGGCTGTACTAGCATCCTTCTACCCTTCGGAATCGTTTCAAGTTAAAGTGGTGAGGATGTTACTGAATAAGAATATTAAATACAATATTTTATCCTTGAAAATATATATTCACTGTAGTATCTGCTTTATTATTAACGTTCTAAAACTGGCTGAAACAAACTTATTACCAGTTAAACGTGCTCATCGCTGTTGATTCTATCACAGAATAAACTCTGCCATAATATACAAGAAATGGTTTAAATCCTTTTTTTTGTTTGGAAAAATAAAATTGTTGGATGCATTGCAGCATTTTCTATAACTTTTATAATTTTCCTTTGATAAGGCAACTATGAAATTGTAATCAATAGCAACATCTCGTTTATTTTAAACAAACAAATGGAAATTAGTCTGAGCCACATTTCAGGTTTGCAGGTTTTTAGTTTTTTTAAGGATTGCTATACATTTATACATAGATGTGAATGATATATACCATATTTTCTTTAGATTCAGTAAACACTTGTTTCTGACCCGTCACCATTGGAATTTATCTTTGAAGCCATCCAACAGCAGATGATGCAACAAAAATGTTCCTATTACATCAGCAAGGGTCCAGTAAAAGTAGTCCAGTAAAATAGTTGATCTGAAACAAGCCTTTATCCATAAAAAACTGTTTGTTCAACAAACAGATGATGTGTACTGTGTGGCACAACTATGCAGAAATGCAGACTGTCCATGAATTGCAGTGAAATGTAAAAGACTTAGAACAAAAAGATGAGAATGGGAGAGTAGCCTGCATGTTCTTTTTTGAGAACATCACACATTTTCTTTAATAAAAATATAAAACATCAGTCAATGAGCACCCACAGAATATAGATAGAAAATCTTAATTTTAAAGGTAATGGAACTTGATTAATGCATGCTCTTTGAAGGCTGGTTACATGGCCAGTTTATGCTGAGGTTTTCATTTAGATACAAGCATGATCGTGCAGACCAAATGAGCAAAAACTCACCGAGCACATGCGGTGACATTAGATATCATCTGAAGGCAAGAATATAGCATGTGTGTCTGCCTTAAATAAACTAAAAATGACATTTCAAAGAAGCACAATGGAGAAAGTTGTGTGCACCATATCTAAAGATGAGGTGGTATTTTTCTGTCATTTTTTATAGTTACATATAGTCCTTTATAACCAGCATGGCCACAGGTCAAAATCATTATTGATGAGCCATTTTAGTCTAATATAATCATTTTCATTTTTTCATTCCATCTAGTGAGAATGTTGCATCTCAAAGAAGCTGCAAAAAACACCTAAAAGGCTTGTGTCTGTGCAGTTATTGCCACATGGCCATGAGTCATGATCGTAATTAGGATAATGCCAGCAACTGTTCATTACACGGGCTATTTAACATGCAGAAACATGGATATGGCCTCATGTGTTTGAGGCTTAAGTTTCAAGTTTCGATCAGGGTACTGATGATGATATGCTGAAATTTTTTTTTTATGTATATCCCCTGCAGATGTCAGCTGATATCTGCTTGATTTTGATCACACATGACTTGCATTGCTGTAACTCATTTCAATTTGAGCAATTCTTTTTTTGCATTCACACTTGTGGTATTTCATATTCAGAAGCCTCATAGCCTGGAAGGAAAGGTGCTTTCAGGATAGGATAGGGACAGCTTGTCAGAGTAAAGTGGAAATTCTGATCAACAGATTTTGATTTCACAAATGTTAAGAATTTAAAGGGTTTGTTTGCCAAGAACATCTTTGAAAAGCTTGATTATAGTGCATGGGACTTGTCTGCATAGGACAGTGTACTGGTAATGTGCTTCATTTTGAACAGATTAACTCAATAATATATTCAAAAATACATTTAGTCTGTTGCTCTTGTGAATGTGTTCCCTGATGCAGCAAATGGAGCAATACCCCTGGAAACCAGGGCAGTGTTGAGCAGTATAGGTGCAACCAGCGAAATGAAGAGACAAGGAGAAAAAGGTGCAATTTATTAAATTACCACACAGACCACCTGCCTCTTTTAATGTCTAATTTTTGAGAATGTACATTGGCTTGAGCTCCGCCACTGTCGCCATGTTTGCTATTGTCTGAAAATGACCAGAACTTAGAGGTACGCTCCACACTGCCCTCTAGTGGGTGTATTGTCGAACAATTATGCAAAGGCAAAGCATGCATGGAAATATAAGAGCAGTGAAGTTTGAAACGGACGCACTTATTTACATGCATGAAGGGACCATAAATGAGCCTTCAACATGAATACAAAAACTTAGGTTAATACAAACTCAGATGTCTGCAAAAGTGTCAATCAACAAGCCCCACTGTTCCTCAAAGTTTAGGCTTTCAGGGAAGTACTACTTCAGGATATTTTCATTCATGTAGTCTTGTAGTCCCCCATCAAAGCTGACTATGTGGGTCAAATGTTGATGGCTAAAACAAGAAAGTGTGTCTATGATAGCTGAGAGAAGCAGAGTACACAGGTATCTTGGCGCCCTAAACTTGAGGCAGGAACACGTCCGCCACCAAGATGCTTTTCATTGTTGATCTTGACTTGTTGCAGTTTTAATGCTATGTCGAGTTCTGTTTTCGTGTGAAGGGAGGCTTTTGCTGTCAGGCAATGTGCTTGCCATCGGTCAGTGGCGTTGTTAGGCCTATTTTAGGGGGGATGAAGCCCCATTGTGTGGTTGGTTGGGTTAGGTTACAACAGAACAGAAATTGGCCCACAACCATATCTTCATTATTTCATTCACTCACTTTCTGAGTCACAGTTCTGACAGATATCCAGCGTAGCTCTCCCTTTATGATATAAAATTGTAAAAAGTTTTACATTTTAAACCAGTGTGTAAAAGACTTAGAAGAAGAATGCAGAAAAACTCAAAAGTTACATTTTAATGTAAAAAACATAAAATGTCCTCTCACCTCAATGTCAAAAGTCAAAATGCTAAATTAACCATGTAGCTAATCTATACCCACTGTTATGGAAATTTCTGTACCACTATCTTTCAACAGCTTTCTCTAGTGGTTGAGTTGTAGCCTCTGTGACAACTAACCCAAGACAAACCCCGTTCTCCCCTATTCACTCCACCACCCCTATTGAGTCAGGGCAGAGGAGCACAGAGAGCGAGAGGGGAGAGCCTTTTACTGGTAAGGGCAGTAGGAGAGTAATCAAATCAAATCAAATCAAGTTTATTTGTATAGCCCTATATCACAACAAAGTTGTCTCAGAGGACTTTACAGA
>JBAMHW010000016.1:5703657-5731371 GCA_037177495.1 Rhadinocentrus ornatus | reverse complement strand
GGGCACCAAACGACTAAATGCTACACTCAACCTCTTAGTAGAAACAAATTAATCTAAAGATGTGTGATTTAATGCTTGGATTACCGCTGACAAAAGAGAGCTACACTGTAAACGTGCTACACCGTAAACGTGCAACAACAGAATGGACTCACCGGGAAATGACGTCAGACGCCTCTCAGTACTCAGAGAACTGGTGTGATTATTTCCACTCGTGATTAGAAAGTGGAGAAAGCCACTCGTATATTAGGGATGGGACTCGATTAAAAAAATGTATCTAATTAATTACAGACTTTTTAATTAATCTCAATCTCATTTTAATCACATAAAAAAATTTGGCCAAAAAAAACAACTTTTTTTTTTTTATGTAGATTGATTTTAAATTAATAAATAAAAATAATAGACAGAGATTATTTTGTAAACTCTATTAATGTCTGCTTTTAAAACAGTAAAAAAAAGGTCTGCGTGTCCATCGGCGTATCCGTCGGCGTGTCGGTCTACGTGTCTGTCGGCATATCCATCCATTGGTCTGCGTGTATTGGTGTATCCGCCCCCTGTCCTTAAGGCCTCGGAGATATGCTTAAAATGAAACAATTCACAATGAAATTCAGGTCTTTTATATTGCAGCAAATCACAACAAAAGCTGTCATGGTCTTTCCAATGTTCAGTTCAGCGCTCAGTGTATTATGGTGGTGTTGTGCAAAGTTCAGTTTACACAAATAAAAACTGAACTAATTCACTTTTAAAGTCCCACAATGAACATTGGCATTGACAAGAATGACATTTTTATGACGTCCTGCCTCATTATAGATCCATAGATGTCCAAGGACCCAACCACACAAGTTAGGTGAGTTCTTCAGAACTTAGGTGCCTGTCATTCATCTGCAAGAATCATTAGAGGGATGTGGACATATTACCAATTACAAACAGATGTGTCACTATTGTTTGCAGTGGCTGAAAGAACCAGTAAAAAGAATTTCATTGTATTATTCTCAAAGTACTAAAACCCAAACTATCAGTTTGCATTCAGGTGTGACATAATTGCAGTGACAGTTTAATTGATGTTTTCTGAGTAGTGTTAAAATATTTATTTGTCACTTGTTGCTTAAGGCTTTCATGTTAGATCCTGTATTTTTGAGGGATTCATTGGTAAATTCCTCGGTAAAATAAGTATTTGGTCATCTACAAACAAGCAAGATTTCTGGCTCTCACAGACCTGTAACTTCGTCTTTAAGAGGCTCCTCTGTCCTCCACTCGTTACCTGTAATAATTGGCACTTGTTCGAACTTGTTATCAGAATAAAAGACACCTGTCCACAACCTCAAACAGTCAGACTCCAAACTCTACTATGGCCAAGACCAAAGAGCTGTCAATGGACCCCAGAAACAGAATGGTAGACCTTCACCAGGCTGGGAAGACTGAATCTGCAACAGGTAAGCAGCTTGGTGTGAAGAAATCAACTGTGGGAGCAATTATTAGAAAATGGAAGACATACAAGACCACTCATAATCCCCCTCAATCTGGGGCTCCACGCAAGATCTCACCCCGTGGGTTCAAAATTATTACAAGAATGGTGAGCAAAATTCCCAGAACTGCATGGGGGGACCTAGTGAATGACCTGCAGAGAGCTGGGACCAAAGTAACAAATGAGTAAAACACTACGCCGCCAGGAACTCTGATCCTGCAGTGCCAGACGTGTCCCCGTGCTTAAGCCAGTACATGTCCAGGCCCGCCTGAAGTTTGCTAGAGAGCATTTGGATGATCCAGAAGAGGATTGGGAGAATGTCATATGGTCAGATGAAACCAAAATAGAACTTTTCAGTAAAAACTCAACGGTTTTGGGAATACAAAGAATGCTGAGTTGCATCCAAAGAACACCATACCTACTGTGAAGCATGGGGGTGGAAACATCATGCTTTGGCGCTGTTTTTCTGCAAAGGGACCAGGACGATGGTGTAAAGAAAAAAAATGAATGGGGCCATGTATCGTGAGATTTTGAGTGACAACCTCCTTCCATCAGCAAGGGCATTGAAGATAAAATGTGGCTTTCAGCATGACATTGATCCCAAACACATCGCCCGGGCAACGAAGGAGTGGCGTCGTAAGAAGCATTTTGAGTTCCTGGAGTGGCCTAGCCAGTCTCCAGATCTCCACCCCATAGAAAATCTTTGGAGGGAGTTGAAAGTCCATGTTGCCCAGCGACAGCACCAAAGCATCACTGCCTTAGAGGAGATCTGCATGGAGGAATGGGCCAAAATACCAGCAACAGGGTGTAAAACCTTGTGAAGACTTACAGAAAACGTTTGACCTCTGTCATTGCCAACAAAGGGTATATAACAAAGTACTGAGATGAACTTTTGTTACTGACCAAATACTTGTTTTCCACCATAATTTGCAAATAAATTCTTTAAAAATTAGACAATGTGATTTTCTGGATTTTTTTTTTCTTACTTTGTCTCATCTTTTTAAGTGGGAGAACTGGCACAATTGATAGCTGACTAAATACTTTTTTGCCCCACTGTACGTAGCTTGCAATGATGATAATGCAGGCAATGGGCTGCTACCATTTTCTACCCTTCCTAAAAATAAAAACCCTATCCTATGCTTTTGTGACTTTGGTTATTTCTTAGGAACTGAATGTAGGAAGAAACAGCAGGGCTGCTCATGTGTGAATACACCTCTGGCAGTCACAATTCAGACACTTCTGAAACCTTTCCATAAACAACAGAGGAGGGCAAAAGATGCTTACAGAGGCAGTAAGTGTAGCCGAAGTAAAGCGCAAGTGTTGCTAGAGGAAGCAGCGGTCCATTCAGGAGAGTCTCGGGCTTTATGGTGATTCATTACTCTATTAGGCCGTGTGACAGAGATAAGGACCAGCATGTTTCAAAGTGATAGCTGACCTCTGCGTTCTACCCATCCCACCGCCAACACATCCATAGTGGACGCAATTTTTCAAACAGTCATGCTCACTGACACACAAAGGCATATAGATTACTTTCACACCCACATATGTATGTCCATAAAAAAACCTACCTGACAAGAACACATTGACAGAAAGTCTCAGAAAAACAAGTAACAAAGAAAAGAGACACAGGCTACGTGACAGATGGATGTGCTTGTTTGCAAAAAATAAAAATAAAAAATGTGTTCACACACACACACACACATTTTCTGTAAAGCATAAGTTTCTAAACATAAATATAACATTTATTGTCCCTGTTTTTATACCCCTGTCAGGACAATGTTTCCCCCCAGGATATAGACTTTCCATACCTGTTCATCAACATTGTGTAAATCAATTCATTATTTTACAACAAGAATACATAAAATTATCCTTAAAGAGCAATTTTTTAAAAAACAAATCCCCCTAAAACCTAATTGACTAGAAAAATAAGCAAGACATACGTCATGGTCATGTGTTTGTCCATTTAGGCCACCATCTTTGAGTTTGATATAAATGTATCAAACTAGTTTTGAATGCTGGCAGGAGGTCACATGACCTGGGTACTTGACCCAACTCCCCTTAAGAGTTTTTAATGATATGAAGTGCACATAGTTAATGCCCCTCCCCCTACAGCCTGCCAAATGTCTGTATCACTCAGGATACAGACACCATTGCTTTAATTTTATGTTTTATATATATTTTTTATTTCTATTTCTTTCCAGACCTGTCTTTTCAGTCCTGTCTGATTTTTGTGCAATGGTAATGTGTTAGTTTTGGATTTTGTCCAGGGTTTGTTTTAACCAGCCATGCAGTTATAGCAGTTTACTTTTAAATACACGCTAAAACATGCCTGAACAAACTCTTTCCCATAGCGTGTGGCATGTTTGTGTGGGTGTGTTTCTGTACAGTTGACGTTATACTTTGTGCTGCAGGGTGTGCTACAAAAAATTTGTGAGATAGTGGAAGATGATACCCAACCCTTTGGATTTTATCTAAACTCTAACTGTTACGCATGGACTCCTCAGAGACAAAGAACGGTTAACATTCTTTATTTTGCACTAAAGTAGAGGAATACTCAAACAACGTGGAAGTCGACCGGAGGTAAGGGAATCCTGGAACTAGACGTGGAGAGGGATTGAGTCCTTTAGGTGTGTGGTTCAAGGTCCGACAGGTGGGGAAGGTGGAACTGGGTAATTTAAGGAGTGGTGAGCTGATGGGAGAAAGGTGTTACTAATCCGGCTGGATGGGAGTGAGCAGGTCGATGACAGGTGTGGAGGATCAGGGGAGTGATGACTGAGGATTAGCAGGACAGGATGTAGTGGCTGGGATACCGGGCTGGACCAGGTGAGGGTGTGACACTAACCATATGAGGTGTTATTTTAATGATACAAAAGGTGGTGTGCAATTCACAAGTTTATTACTTTTCATTGAACCAGGATGTTAGTTGCTGAAAATGTTTTTTTTTTTTTTTTTTTTTGTTTAGTGCCCCTGATTATAAAAGTCTACACCTTTGTGGCTTTTCTACTCGTTATTTTCCTCTGCTTCGCTGCCCACCAGCCTTGTTATTCCCCTGGATCTTTTACTACGATTTTATTTTACTGGAGTTTTTGGACTTTTTTTTTTAAGAAGAAAAAAGATCATAATAATTGTCATTATTCAGGATGTTATTGAAGTATTATTGTTTGCAAGATACACCTCCTCTGTCCTGATTTGGGTCCTCCTGCAGCCGCCTCACACAACAAGGTAGGTGTTTCAATCCTTCAAATCCTACCGTTTAGCACAGCGTGCCCCAGACGTCTAAATTTAAAGGTATACAGTCAGAATCAAGCACTCACAGCCTCCCAAAACTTAATTTTTTGGGCTATGTGCATGAATAGGGACAAAGTGTTGTGTAGAATGTGTACATCATGTGATTTTAAAGCTTTGTAAAGATGGTTGTGCAGTTTAAAATAGTTAATATGGACAGTATAAAAAAAATGCATGTTTGCCTGAAGAGAGATTAGCACATTTTTAGCTAATTCACAAAATTATTTGTCAAGCACCTGATTGAGATTTGATCCTTTGAAACCATCTAGCCATGACTTCCAACTTTTACCTTCAGCGCTTTGTAATAAATGACTCATTTGAGCACGATGTTTACATCTTTGTGGACTACATTGATGAAACAACCTTTTAAAGGCTAAATAATTAGGATTTTTTTCTGTAAAAAACTTTTTAAATCTTCTCATTTGTTGCGAGGGATAAAAGAAGCTTCCCTATTAACAATATGTCCTAGTCCAACAATGTCTTTGTCAAGATTTTTCTACTTTCAAAATAAGAGTTAGGTGATGGAATAACTTCAGTGCACTGTGCAGCTCTTTCCTACTTCCTGGTTCCTTAACCAATCATATGCGACTCCCCAAGGTTGCCAGTATTTTATGTTGGCCAAAGAGCAGCAGCCTCCGTGTTTTTCTTTTTCTGACTCTAAACACTAGGTGTCAATGCTTGTTATTTGGCCTTTAACCTTTCCTTTGAACATTGACATGCGTCTCAACAATAAAGAGCTAGTTTTGCATATGGATTTAGAATGTTTCCCCCAAAAACAAACTTATCAGATTTTTTCTGTCCTTGGAAAAAGTAAGATTTACACAGAACCAAGCATACATGCTGGCTCTCGTCTTTCTGATGATGTTGGCAATAGACATAGATTTTTTTTTTGCTTTTTTTTTGCCTGTTGGGTCGAATCCAGGCAAACCAGTTTGATAGACGTGTCGCTGTCTGTCAATTGTTTGGATTGCCAGGATCTCGTGATAAGATCTGCAAGGGAATTGTATTTTCATCTGGATCCGACTTTGTGTTTTTAATGAAATGTCATCACATTACTGCATCAAACCCAGTTATTTCATTTGTAGTCATTTATGTATTCATTTATTTTATTTTTTTCAGATTCATCCTAAGCTTTATCTAAGATCAACACTAAATATGCATAGGCATAAAGATGGACCCTTTTAATCTTCTTTTGTGTCTTTTATGTGCTTGTTTAGATCTCTTTTCAGAGAGCGTCTGGAGCTGTACCCAGACGTAACAGAGTAGTACCACTGGAAACCATGGGGACAGTGTTGTTCAGTATAGCTGATGTGTGAGCAGCAAAACAAAGAAGAAAAAAAAACCACACAAAGTATTTAATGGCCAAACAGACCTCCGCCATCTACTGAGCTGCCTTTATTATGTCTTTATTCTGAGACTGTGCATTATCATGATCTTGTTCATGTCATCCAAGTTTGCCATTGTTGAAAAGTGGAACTTGGAAGTGAACTCTGCACTGCCCTCTAGTGGATATATTGCCTAAAACCTTAGAGCATGTGGGCAGTGATATTTGACACGGATCTTTCTTTACGTATGTTATGAGAGCATAAAAGAGGCTTCAGAGGGGCCATAGGGTCCAGAAATTGAAAGTTTTTCCATACTTAACTTGCGGTTTCTTGTTCAAATGAAACCGAGTAAATTAATTTTTAGTGCTTTGTAATGTTTCCTCTGCCATCGGAGCTGACCTCCAGTATTTGTTGAACAGAATCCTGAGTCTGAGTGAAGGCAAAGATAATCACACACATTTCTTACTGAACTTGAGGTTATGCTACAGGATATTGTGTTTCACACTTTAACAAAAAATGACAGCTTATATTTCATTTGAAGATGCATTTCTGACAAGATATTAGGGGTGGGCAATTTCATATCGTTCGTGGTGAAACCGGTATAGTTTTTGACACCAGTAGAAAATGTAATATCGTGTTATAACACGTTTCCAGGCAGATGACCTCATTCAACCCAGCACAGTATCGCTTTGTGAAGCTCTGCTTATCAAGTAAACATTTGAAGAGCGAAGCAGGGTGTGGTTGTACAATATATACTATGTTGATTTGGGCTTCGAACAACAACAAACAAACTGTAATTCACACGTTCCTAAAGAGAGCACACTTCTGCCACTTCTGAAGGTGAATCTGAGCAAATGCGGGAAGTAGACCTCCCTCTATTGCACCCCAGTGCTGCCAACTTAGCACCTGTTGCTATATTTAGACCCTTTGTTAAAGCAGTGGCTCCACTGTTCAGAAGAAGAATGAGACATTTACTGAACAGTTTCCATAAACGGGTGACTTTGCCATGATGACGTTAAACTGGGATCAAACCCACTGTGAACAACACGGTTTTACTGCGTCTGTTTCTTAGAAAAATCCAGCTGTTGCTGATTTGGGAATGTAAGTATTATTTATTGGATCTAAATTAATTAAAATATAGAGGTGTTTTTTTCAGTTTAGAAGAAGTTTAGAATGAATACTTTCTGTATTCATCTGAGTTATTTCAAGCCCCTTAAAAAAATATTAATATTTTTCCGATGCACCAGTGCAGAGATCACCAACTGTGGACCTGTTGAGTCACTGTCCTGCAGATTTTACACGTTTACCTTTTCCAAGACACTTGAGTCAAATTTTTATTGGGTCATTAGAGACTTGTGCAGAACTTAAAAACAAGCCATCGTATGGATCAGGTGTGTTGCTGCAGGAAAATATCTAAAACAAGCAGGACAGTTGGTGCAGCATATTGGTGTTCAGAAGAACATGTTTACTATTCTGAATAAATTTCCATGTTTATCTCCAGGTTTTCCAAATTTAGTAAAGTAAGGAAATCATCCAGAGAAGAGGGACAGAATATATTTTAGTTTAAGCTACAAATCAATGCTGTTACTAAATCCCGGCAGATAAAGGGTGAGTATCCTGAGGGCCCATTCAAACTGCCACTACTTAGTCCGTTTAATACAAAAACTGGTTCGCTTCTATTGGCTGTTAGAAGCAGTGTGAATGTGCATTGTAGCACAACAAGTCGGATATCTCGCTGCCTCTACTGCTGCTCATACTGGACAGCTTTTTGCATAAACTGGATTACGTTTGAACACCAAAGTAAAACCAGAAACCACAAGGTCATTTACTTGTGGTGAATGAGCCGTTTTCGGACCCCAATGAGTCAGATTTTCTTCTTTTTCTGCTTGGTCAGTGGTTGTTTTGGGGATTAGCGCCCCTAGTGAGCAGTTGATATGACACCCTGGTGTAAATGTGCCCTTCGCTATCAATTAATGGTTCAGATACTTTTTTTTTTTAAATGCATGTTGTGCAATAAAAACTTTACACAGTTAGACATGTGAATATAAAGGTTAGAGATGGTCAAATTAAGTTCAATTGTAAAGCTTGTAGTGCATTCTAGATACATTCTGACATAAAACGCTGAATATAGCCGGCTTTGGTGAGTAGTGTTAGTGTTTTTGCATCTCTGTACTGTACATCAGTACAGGCAGACTTGGTCTCTGTGAGTTACAGCAGGAAAGGCAGACATGGCACTCCGAGATACTCCCACAGCACCAGCAATTAATGATGACAATTTAAATTTTGATGTGCTGGGCTTTGCTGGGGCAGCCCCAGCTAGACAAGTTGAGGAAGTCACCTATCTAATAGATGCCACATGATATTAATGTACAACGATACGCTGCCTCTAACCTGGCAGACACGGGGAATCAATCACTGCTCCTGCATTACTTTCTTCTGACAAATATGCTCTCAGAGGCCAGGTAGCAGAGCTAATGGCCTCCAAAGTATTTCTGTCAAAGACACAGCTCTTATTAATTATTCAGTCACCTGTGCTGCGGTGCAACCTTACAATATTTACAATGCTACAAGAGGCCGCTCTCCCACTGGCTTACTGTCCCTGAAGTGGTGGCTGCGTTTGCCTGAGCAATAATTTCATCCACACCCTTTTTCCACTGAAAGATGGAAAGAGATCCACTTCCATCCTTTACTGAGAAACACATGGGTGTCATCACTGAAGGCAGATGCAGGGTTTTTATTGTCTTTAAGACATTAATGAGGAAGGTAGTGTTTTATCTTCACGCTGAAGTGGAGACAAAGTCTGTGATTAGAAGATTTTGTTGTTTTTGTTGTTTGTTTCTTTTTCTAACCCCGATGTGAAACCAAACTAAATATAGTTATTTGTGCACAATGATGCACAAATGATGCACAGCCAAAGGATGATCATATTTTACTATTTAAAACATTAAGAAGAAAATCCATAAATAAAAAATGGGTGCACTGTTCAGGGTCAATGGTTGCAAAACAATAAATGCAATGATCGCAAATCCAGCTGCTGTTACCAGACAACCACTGGCCTCCATCCTCTTACAGAGTTAAATCCCTCTTTTTTTCCGCCCACGTAGGAGGAAAGGGGCTGGCTCAGGAGAGGGAGGAAAGGGAGAGGAGGGATTGATGCTGCATTCATGTGCACGTGAAAAAAGTAGAAATAAGGAGCTTCCTTGTAAAAACTGGAAACACCTTCATGGTTAAGGACTTTTCATTTGCTAATTGTTGCTTTGTCCTTTTTTCTTCTTTTGGTTTGTTCTTCAGCAACTGAACACAAGCAAAAACAGAGATTTTCAGCACCTCTGGGAATGAAGGTGCACATTGTTGTTGCAGAACATGAACATGCAGCACTGGCCTAAAAAGTTAACACAGTCCCATTGCTATATTACTTCGTGACTGTTAGTTGGTCTTGTTTTAAAATGGACAAATAAGCTGGCCAAAAAATTACAAGTTCTCATCTTGGATTGGAGTAATGGTAACTATTTATTTATTTTTAGTGTTAATGCAAAATGTCTTTTCAACCAGTCAGAAATCAGATCATCCCAATCAGAAAAAATGGCAGTTTACATTTTCTACAAGTTTATTATTAAACCTCTGAAATGTATGTTGTATGATTAGACTATCTTTAATATAAATTTTCTCAGGACGTTTTTCCTGTGGCTGCCAACTGTGGGTTTTACCGCTGATTGTTGCAAGAAACTCTTCTATAATGTCCCTTAATTGAGATGGATCCAACCCTGGCTCTTTACCTTCAGCCTCTTTTCAAAATATACAAATTTTTGGTCCCCAAATGAGAACTTGGAGTTGCAAAAGATATAATAGCAGGTTTCCAAACCGTCACAAGCTAACAGATGCTGTCATTCCTTTAAATGTCTTAAGTCGGAAACATATGATTTTGTGCTGGTTGTTTGTGTTCAGTGAGTGCAAGAAGCCAGTGATTATATTTTTACCCACACCCTTCAAACACATCATTAAAGAGTAACTGGGTCACGTGAGATGCTCCGCTAAGAATGCAGTGACGTGGTCGGCTTCCGCCAGTGTAGCGGGGTCTGACAGACGGCTTTCACGGACCAGCGGCTTGCGCTGTCCGGCTGAGAGATCCGGCAAGGGTCGGTGCAAGTCGGAGCTGAAGGGAAGCTCCGGGCGTTGAGAAAAGAAGAGGCGCACTAAAAAAAAGAAATAAAAATAAACAAACAAAAGATGTGACAGGGAGGGAAGATGAGTTATTGCTTTTGTTTTCCTTTTTGGACTCGGAACATGCTTTGCACTCAGACCTGGGAGCTATATTTCTTTCTTTCTAGATCTGTTTTTCTGCACAACGTTTAACTGAGCCGCTGCTGCACAGCAGCCTGCGGAGCATCGTGCAGTATCAGCGGTACTCCTCCAGTTCTGTGGCCCCTGCTCCCCCATCCCTCCAGCGGATCGGCTCTGGTGACACTGTGCTGTTTTTCCCAGTGCAATTTAACATGAAATGACGTTTCCGTGAATAGGAATTAACTTGGAATGGAAATCAGTAAAGTAAAGCAAGATAAAAAAGAACAGAAATAAGTGAGCGGTGTATAACGGACACAAGGAACAGAAAAGGGAGGAGAGGAGGAGTCGCAGCAGAAGGAAAACCAAAGAACCTGCAGGTTTTTTCAGCCTACGGGGATGAAGATCTGGGGGGACACATTCAAGGTGTCAATGCTTTTATAAGAAAGGGAAAAGGAAAAAGGGAAGAATTGAAGCATCGTCAGAAGAGGCGGTGATGTCGGGTAAAGGTACCGGAGTTCTCGCTCACCATCAGCCGAGCGGAGCCCTGACAGCAGCCGCAGGGGCAGCGGCACGAGGAGGATGAGGTACGCAGCGTTGCACGTCTCGTCACTTCTCCACATCCTCATTATTCATTTAGCCTTGCCCGCCCTCCTTTCCCCTCCATTACATCCACCTTTCTCAGCCCCAAATATCCATGCATCTGTTTGTCCACCAAGACCATCATCTTTATCAGATACTTTCTGGACCCGCAGTGGCTCCAGATGTGAGATGTTGAAGTGACAGACATGGGCCCTCAGACAGGTGTGAAAGCAGGTGCAGTAGTGCAAGATCCAAAAAGATTCACCTCACAGTTGTGCGAAGCCCCTAAAAATATACATATTGGTAATATTTTACTCATCCTCTTATTAAAAAGAGTGGCCTACATCCTCATTGTGGGATTTCTATTGACAAATAAGAGTCAGTAGTGCACGATGTTTTCATTTAAGCACTTTCAGTTTTGAGAAGTCCCTCTTTATAATTGCCAAAATGCAAAGCCCCAGTTCCCATTGATCTACATCAGTTAAGGAGTCTTTTTATCCACTTAACTGTGTAAAACTGTCAGTAATTTGGCCAAGGAAACTCTGCATGCTTAAAGACACCTGGAAAATGCTGCGATGGGGAAAAAAAAAAAGAAACAGAAAAGCAAACTGCAGCTAACCTCACAATTTGAGTGTTCACTCTGTGCACCACACTTTGAAACTCTAACGGGATTTAATTTTTTATATCATTTTATAATTTATTGCTGACCGACTTCCTTGGAAAGGCTTGATTTTAACAGTGTGAACCCGTCTAAGAACTGAATCTGAACATCCTGCTAGAATCAAATACAATGGGGAGAGTTGGCAGCACAATTTGAAGAAGTGGATATCACTCACTTTGAGTGGAAGAAAATCGCTATCATATATTTACTGGAGCTACAATGGCTCACAGCTGCCAGAGCTTTATTTCCCAGAGGTCTCTAGTATTTTTGTGACAGTTTTTAAGAGAACACCCAACGCTTTAATAACGGTCTTAAAGGACAATTTCCCCCAATTGTTGCAGTGTATCTCTGTGTTTTGTCTTTATACATAAAAGTACCCTTTTTATATATCAACAGCTACTTTAATGCAAACATAAGTAATTTTTCTAGATTACATGACTTGATATGTTATAAGTCTATAGATTATTATTCAGGACTATAAAGGACCCACTTCAAGGGATGGTGGGTAAAAGAAAATACACATCAGGTCTTCCAGTGTCATCTGTCACACTTGAGAGAGGGCAACCCCCTCCCCATGCCTGCACTCAACAGTTTCACAGGACTGATTGACTTTTGGATACCCTTCAAATCATTATCTTTTTCGAGTTCCCAGGTACCAAGTTATTTATTTATTAATTAGAAAACACTTTGCGAAGACTGACAATTATTCAAATTGACTGGGAAAGTTTTTTATTTGTTAGTTTAAAGATTTAAAAAGCATGTTTTAACTACATCAAATCTTTTATCTGCTGCAGATTAGTTGTATATAACTGAAATAACAACTGATCCACACAACTACGCAGGTAGCATGAAGTCAGCTGTTCAGATTATTAACTGCTTTTATTTACTTTTTATTTTCACAATTTCTTAACGCGTGAAATCGTGAAGCAGGTGAATAAAGAATGTGAAGTTCATGTTGTGATGCACTGAATTCAGGGTAATCTGGTTTGTTTGTGTTAAATCTTTAACACAAGTCTGTATGCAAGGACCAAGCATACTAACCTTCACTTACATATTTTAATACCAGTTATTAAAATGATATCTTAGTCCATTAAAAAAGGTGGTCAGATATAACAAGAAATCAGATTTTAAAACTAGCTTGTTAATGAGTAGATCCTACACACGGTCTCTGCATGCAAAACCACTTAAAGTAATGCTGTAATGTTTTATGTAAAGCACTTTGAATAATCTTGTACATGAACTGTGCTATACTAATAGGTTTTTCATGCCTTAAAGTCACACAAAGTGTGTCCAGAATTGTTGTTTGTAAAGTTCAGGAATCTGAGCAGAAGACCAGACAAGTCCAGTCCATGGATCTATGTTTTCCTTATTAAATCTTGTGTTTGGTATCAATGAACCATTTTGAAAAACTTTATTTTTTAGCTGACCAAAATCAGTGCTGACCAGGCAACAATATGGCAGGTGCATGTAGCAGGTAAAGCTTCCTCACAAGATGCCGTTTTGGTCCCAACATGCAGCCCTGTGTGATTTACAGTAACTTTAAACAAAGGGACAATGCACATAATCGCATTTAAATTCAGAAACAAACGGAGCAATAAATATTTGATTACAGAATAGCATTGCAATCAATATGTTGTCTCTACTGAAACAGTCAAACTACAACACAAATATCCTGATTCATTTATTAAATATAGTCTTAAAACGTCACTAACTGAAAATAATTGTTTTATATTAAGCAGCAACTTTACGTAAATTGTTATTACAGTATCTTTTGGAAACAAAATACGTTTCTAAACACACACACACACACACACACATATATATTGTATATATATATATATATACACATTAAAATTAACATTAAGAAAAAGAGAGGTCATACAAAGAAGCTTCGGAATGACAGGAAATAAATTGTGTAAATTTGTACATGGACAAGCTAATCCAACATCTCTTTGTGAATTCAACATCTTTATCTTCAAATAATAATGAAGCTAAAATATAAACATTTAAGCAGCTTTGACTCCACCTTTATTGCTACTTCTGTGTCATACAGTCCCACAGCTCCTCACACTTTTTATATTCTGATATCAGATTACCTTTAGCAATGAATTTAAATAACGATTCAGACCAGAGACGACAAAAGTGATGGAAAAGTCAAAGGTTCTGTCTCAAACTCCTCCTAGATCTATATCTTGGGGATTAACAGACTAATTTGGAGCCAAATTGTTTTCTTATGTTGTGGAAGTATTTTAAGTTAAAGTATAAAAACCTAAAACTAAGGGAATATCTAGAGCTACAGCAGCTCGCCAGGCTAATGCAAACTTAAGGTGGATTTATGCTTGCGCGTCATTTGCGTCCGCGTCACTGCCGTAGGCTCTACGTAGCTCCGCAGAGGCTCGACTCGCAGCTCTTCCAGACCAGACCTTCCAGACCTGACGGTTGACGCGGAAGTACCCCCTTGTGATTGGTCAGTTTGGGATCACGTGTTGCCAGATATCTTGATCTTGTGGCTGAATTTGCGGTAACCACCGCTTCTAAAACAATAACCAGTGGATGAAGTTGATGAGTGGCTGATTGAATTATTTATTCCTTTTCTTCCACAAACTAATAAAGACACTGAACCATACTGGACGCCATTGTTGTTAAGAAGTTAATCATCAAAAAAACTCCGACCTGGTGAGTTTACCGGATGATACCACCCCTGCTGCCACCTTCAGGTTAGGAGGAGAAATTGCAACAGACACCAAAACGATGCGCATTCCCTACGCTCGAGTGCAAAAGCAAACTCACCAGCGTCGGCTACACCGTAGCCGGCTGCACACAGATGCCGCGCAAGCATAAATCCGCCTGTAGGAGGAATTACAAGGCACGCAGTGTGAGAGAGGCAGCAACTTCTGGCAGAAATATCTGAACATCCTTACGTCAGTTGGCTGCTGAGCTAAGGTTCAAAATCCCGTATATAAAAACCTTAAAAAATTCACTAGTAACTAGTAAGTGTTTTGTGTCTGTTCAAAAAATAGTGGCCTGTTTAAAAAATAACTTTTTTGGCACGTTACACTTTGGTCAAGAAAGTAGTAAGCAAGAATTGTGAGTAACAGCAACTCACTCTTCTGGGCAGCGAGCAAAGCAGATTTCAGGAAGTAGACAAACAACAATCCTTCAATTTGACTCTTAAAAAAAGACAAAATGGTAAACTACAGTCTAAAAAACAGGAGCCATTAACAATGAAGAAGGAATGTGATTGAAAAGTGATGGGATTAAAATAAAACCTCAGTATTTTGAACAGAAGCGTAGACTCAGTTATAGCTTCCTTTCTTTGTCTTCACTGAATCAAGCTAAAGACTGAATTTCTAAGAAGATTCTGGTTTTAATAAGATCATAAGAACCTCAAAGAGAACATAAGCAAATTTCTGTGAAGCCACAAAGTCAGTGAAACTAGTTCATTGTGGTTTTTGCCAGTAAGAAAGTGTAGGAGAGCAGCAGGAAAAAAGATGTAAAGAAAGTGCCCTGTTTTCAAACTTGCAGGTCAGTACAATTTTTTCAATTTTGGGTCGCTAATCGTGAAAACTAAAACCCAGGCAGTCGCTCCTTGAACTGAAACAAAAGATTGGATGCAGCTTTGGTTGAAGCTGGTCTTATTTAGAAAGGAAACAACTTCATTTTCACCACACTGGCTACACAGGAAGAGCCTAATTTTCAGTTCCTTCTGACGGGTTTGGATTACAACATTATTATAGTGCCTCAGAACACTAAAAATGTTGCTCGTCGCAGTCATACAGCGCAAACACAAAATCCAACCACAACTGAAAGCCCACTGTAAGGTGTCACTTACAAGTTCTTTCCACAGCTGCTGCAATGTGAAACCACATGAATCTAAGAGTTAATAATTAGACTGTAAATATTAACTACATCTATTATAAGGGAGTAGAAGTAGATGAGAATTCCCAGCTCAATAAGTTAGCATACACAGAAAGCTCAACAACCTGATGTTTTAATGATTTATTCTTCACTGTTACTTTAGCCTGATTCAGAAATTGGTCTTAATACCATAAATCGGTCAGAGGAGACACAGTTAGGCCATTTAATGTTAAACAGAACCTGATTCGGTCTTCTAAAACGTTTCTGTTTCTTTATTATAAGTATTATTTAAAATAAATATTGAGGGATTTATGCAGTTCGTTACATAAATTAAGCTACCTTCATTTTTTTTGCTTGTTTTTACTATTTTACTATATGAAATATATTAAAATAAGAATTGTGTTGCAAGAAGTAGTATAAGCTTGGGAAAAATGTTACATAGGCATGAGGGAGCAGAAAACTAGAAACCTTCTTATTCTTCAATGTCCAAGAAAATCAGCCGTTTCCGTTATATAGCAAAACGTGTCAACTTCACTTCACAAAATAGAGCTGTATTTGTCTCATTGCAGGCTAGAACCCATCAGCTTGGCAAAGCTCGCATGCCTTAGCATGGGGAAATGCCTTCTTACTTAAAATTGGCATATTAGAGCAGACTTCCATAAAATGAGTTGACCAAATTATTGGCCAAAAAATAAATTTGATGATCCAATCGAAGCTGAGAACACATCTAATGATATCCTATAAGGTGCTGCTATTGAGGCAGGCTTCCTCTTTAAACAGATGACTTTCATAAGTAACGCACTCTGAAAGGTAAATATGTACGAAATGTTAGTGATGCCAGATGAAGCCTCATGAAGCTCTGAAGCCTTCCAGCAAACTCGTTCAGAAAATGGATCATTTCTCGAAGCTTCATCTGTACACAAAACCACCTGCTGGCCAAAGTTTATTAAACAGGGAGCTTTGATGTAATCTGACATATTATTTTGTGCCCCCAACAGCACAAAACAGTTGTTTAATTAAAAGAAAAAAGCAACCATAAAATTAGATTCTATCATTATCAATACAAAGTATTTTCTTGTGAGATTGTTATGACTATATTGGGATTTAATTTTCATTCCCTGTGGAAAACTGGTGGTACAGCCGAGCAGCAAATCTTCGGATGTAATCAGTGACATCACTCACAAATGGTAATGGTACATGGAAATGCTAATCGGGAAAATATTTCCTGGATTACTCAACACATGCTCCGAAGACTTGGTGCAGTGCGTCCCATCACTACAAAATGTCTCTAAAGATTCTGTCAAATGTTAAAAAAAAAAAAATACAAAAAACTGATTAAATGGAAAGCAAAACTGAACGTGTGCTTATTATCCACTTTTTCACACAAAAGGCAATATGCAGTTAAAGAGAAAGCTTGTGCTTCTTGACAAATTTGTAGAATATATCTTTTAATAGAAGTGACCCTACTTCACCCACAACAGCCAGGATTTCATTGTGCTGTGGAGCTGTTTCCTCATATCTGTACGAACCCTTACGTTTTGGGTCTCTGATGAAGGCCAAGTGCTGTAACACTACCTCAGCATTAAAATAAATCATGCATGTCGTGGTTGAATGAAAATTGTTGCTGCTAGGTAGCGTTATTAGGCGAAACGGGAGCCTCAGCCATCCACGTAATCAGTCAGGCCTGTTTCAATAAAGCAAAATTTAACCTCTATCTTCAGTGAGCAGCCACTCTAAATGGCTCACAAATGGGAGCTGTATTCTTTTTCCTCAGGAAAATGTATCCTTATCACACAACTCAGTGTTTTCCTGAACGTCATATTCTCACCAGCAAAGCCTGTCTTGAATGAATTACACACACATTGTTTAGGCTATGACGAAAAGGCTTGTAACAAAGAATGGAAACCAGAAAAAAAAGTGTGTGAACCTTGAACTTTGAATCTGATGTGGTTGGAGGCATTACTGATGTGAATCACTCTGCCACTCCCCCAGCCTTCTGTCTGATTATTGACCGCTGCAGAATCGCTGGGGTTTTAATTTGTGCTAGTGTAACTAATTGGCTTGCACAGAAGTGACATTGATGGGAGGCAAGAAAATGAATTAGAGAGGCATTGTCAGATTAAGTAGTACTGCTAAGAAGTATAAATGGATGCCTGATGTCCCACTGAAATGTGCATTTGTGTGGAAAACAACAAAACAAAGCCATTCGCGGTCGTCTGCATGTGAATGGGTGGGTGGGTGGATGTTGGTGTGTGTGGGCATCTATTTCTTATGTGTTTCCTTGTGTACTTTTACATGTATGCTTCTGTGTGCTTCTGTGTGTGCACTCTTCATCAGAGCTTGTGTAACTAGATGTTCATTTAGTTGACAGCAGAAATCTTTCAAGCGCTGGATGTGCTTTGATGTAAAGTATGTTAACCTTTAAAACAAAGCTGGCCCTGGCCTCTCTCATTCTCATGTAATTGCTTGCACTGGGTAAGCACACTCGCCTGAAAAGGTTAGCGTGTTCCCTGTCAGTTGTCATGACGAATGAGCAAACATAGCAGGAAATAAAATTAGAAGTTTGGAAAATCTTCCTTATGCTGAAGCCATCGCATATTATTTGCACAACACAATGCTCTGTTATTCAATATCTGTAAATTATCTAAAAAAAAAATAAAATGGGCGAACACTCTGGGAAGGCAGTGCAGGCAGTCAGTAATTTAACATGCTCGGGGAGGAGGGCAGGATTAGTCTGCTACATTAGTATTCACATGAGTCTAGTTTCTGCTGGCATTTTATGTTTTCTCCTACATATATATGTGTGTGTCTGCGTGAGTGTGTAAATTAGCATGGAAAGCAGTGATGATGTATATATCTGGTGTGAATATACTCATATTGTGCATCCACATACATCTTCTATAAGAGTATGTGCAGTAGACGGTGTTTCTGTGTAAAGTTTTTAAATGTTTCTCTTTTAATTTTCAGTGACCTTAAAAAAACAAGTTAAAAATTTTAAAAAATGCATGAAGACCAATATATATATTTATATATATATATATATATATGTATATATATATACACACACACACACACCCTGGAATGGTTTTAATAGTTTAAAGATGTCAGTAACAGTGACTCACTGATGATGCAACAGAATCTCTGCGCAAATCATTTTTTGCTATTCAAAATAATAACTAAAAAATATGAAAGTATGAATTCTCAAAAGTTATAGCACTCATCTACTGAATGAGGTAAACATTTTGACATTCAAATGCTTTTAATAGCTTAAAATTCTGAGTGAGCATCTACACAAAAATCTGTACTGCATGAGGGTCGCACTATGTAAAGAAAACGTGCAATATACAGTCTCACTGTTAAATACTGCAATGCTGACATGACTTGTGATTTAGAAACAAATTCAATATATGGTGCTACCTGCTTGCGTTCAACTTCTGCATCTCTGCATGCTAGTTAATTGTGTAATGGACACAAAAGCACAAGTTCCTCTAATATTAACCTATGCCTGTCCTATTTCACATATTCTTTTGTCTTAGCATTTATTGTATATCAAATTGCAACCACAACTTTTTTCTTTTGCATCTTTATACATTCACACAGACATTTACAAACCATCTAGTCATAGCTTTACATCACTGACTTTTAACATTTTCCCATTACATTTTGCATTGACCATAAAATACCGTGAAATGCCAGCAGACCGAGCGAAAAAACATAAGAGAAAATGAGTGTAGCCCAAGAGAGCTGAGAAAGCTGAAACTCAGACTGAAACTTAACTGGGTGTCTTCCCAAACTGTCAACGTAGTTGACAAATCAAAGGCCCCACTATGTAAATAACAAGGGAGTGGAATGGTTTCAGTAAAAGTGATGAGGAACAAAATAATACAAAGGGCATTTTGTTGAATGCTAAAATGAGAAACATGACTTATTTATTTCACCTGAAAAGGTATCATTCCAGTAAATATGCAGTAAGCATTAAAATGGTGCACCAGTTCTTGCAGTCCACGCGCTAAACAGAAAAGCATCATCTCATCATTTGTGGCCACAAAATAAAGCAAAGGGGTTACAATGTTCAATAGCAAATTACATGAATCAATCAATGCATTAAACATTTTTCATTAGTATTGTTTGCCATAATGCCAAGCCCCAGCTGGACATTTTACTTTGCTTGTCTCGGTGGACAACTCTCTGTTAGTGTGTGATCATTTACATTTTATCTATACTGCATATCACCTGCATGTGGGCGCATTTCCATGTTTCTTCATTTGTTTATAGTTACGATCAAAATAGCCTAGATGATCCCAACAAGACAGTTGCAGCATTGATAAGCTGAAGATGAATGACGAGCAACAGCTGCCATCGCCAGAAGCTGGCTCGTGGTTCAGCACCATTGCTTGCTGGACCCTGAAAACTCATTTGGACAGAAGCATTTCTCCCTCACTGGTGATGTGCCATCGGGAACTGATGACACTTCCTTACCTGTGTGGTTCAGAGCAGTGTTAGCTGGCACCACATTGAGCTAACCAGCAATTTATACGTTAGCCTCAGGCATAAAGCTGAATAATGACATGCAAAAGGAGCGTCCATGCTTAGCTCCAGACTGCCAGCTTATAGTTTCAACCAATAACTTTGTGGAGCGTTAGCAATTCTTGCCTGTTGAAAATGTGACTCTTAGATGATCAAAGGAATGTTCCTCTTTTCCGTCATTGCATCAGGTAATAGTTGTCAGTTGTATTTTCTTTGAGAAATTGCACATTATGCTGTATCTCAGAAACGAGACGCACTCGGTAGCGCCTTTGAATCCCACTTCTCAGACAAACTGTGTATACAGTTGTTCTTACAGTGGCACAAATATGCACACTGTCTTTTTCTAAGCTGTCTTCTTTAAAAAAAAAATGCCGCAGGCTGTCTCCTCCATCCCTGTCCAGTTAAAGATGCAACAGTGCTGTCATGTTGACTCAGAGTCTCCCTTTTTAAACTATGTCAATTTACCAAATGAGACATTTACCATATTGGGCACTGCATGCTCAGAAAGTTCTAAAGGGGACTTTTTTATCAAGACTAAATTGATTCAGAACTGCTGTAAATCAAAACAATCCACACATAGGAAGATTTAAAATTAGGCTTAGTTCTTCCCTCAGTTCGAACAAAAACACATCTGCATCACAGATAATTGACATGCGGCTCAGTGCCAGTGAGTAGGAAGGCTTTTTGGAATGCCTCCCAGACTATTTTCTCAGTTTCTTCTCTTCTCTTTTCAGATTGGAGGGAGCAGACATAGAGGAGGTCACCCTTATCGTAACCTGAAGGAAACGAGACCTAGAGCATGACCCTTTGTTTGTCAACAGTGCCAAAGAAGAGCCAGGGAGAAGCCTCCCTGGCCAGAGAGTTTCTGCCTTCTTAGCTCAACCAGGAGCCCTTTTGACGCTACTCAAAGCCACACTAAGAGGCTCAAATGTTCCTCTGACTTTACCAGGAGGCTCACTCCAACCCATCTGCCAGCTCCGATAACTCTGATCGTTGGCAACCACATGTTTGAGGTGACTGTATGTGACTGTCGCTGCCTCCCATTCTCGTGCAGCAGCCACCTCTTGCAACTCTTGCGATCTGCATCATGCAGTGGAGACGGCGGCACTGTTGTCCCATCAAGATGACCTGGACCATCAAACGTTCCCTTTTTCGGACCCACGTAGCCGGTCTTTTCTCTCTGGCTTTGCTTTTCACCTTCTTTTTATTTTTTAGCCACCAGGACTGGCTGCCAGGACGCAGTGGGCCTCGCGAAAACCCGCTGACCTATACCGTCAAGGGTTTTCGCAATCCCAAGGGAGAGGCCAACCAGAGCAACTCCCTGAGAAGCCTGTGGAGGGAGGCGGGGCATACAGCGCCAAAGCCTCTGCTGAACCTTAGCTCTCAGCAAGCGGAAGGAGCAGTGGGAGAGGCAGGAGGAGGGGGAGGCGGAGCCAGGATGGGTGTGATGGGACTTGGGGACTCTATGAGTACTAATAACAGTTTACAAAAGGAGATGGATGTAGGGGGGAAACTCAGTGCTCAGCCCTACCGCTACATCCTAAACGAGCCCTCCAAGTGCAGGGATAGCAGTCCTTTCCTTATCCTCCTCATTGCTGCAGAACCTGGACAAGCTGATGCTCGACACGCAATTCGCCAGACATGGGGAAATGAAAGTTTAGCAATGGGTTTGGGATTTGTTCGACTTTTTCTGCTTGGTACAGGGAAGAGTTCAGATGCCTTCCTTCAAGGAAGCATAGAGGAAGAGAGCAGTGTTTACCATGATATCATCCAACAGGATTATCAGGACACTTACTACAACCTGACCATCAAAACCCTGATGGGCATGAACTGGGTTGCTACCTATTGTCCACATGTCTCCTATGTGATGAAGACAGATAGTGACATGTTCGTCAATACAGAGTATCTCATCCAGAAGCTGCTGAAACCCGAGTTGCCGCCCAAGCAGAAGTACTTCACTGGCTACCTGATGAGGGGCTACGCACCAAACCGAAACAAGGACAGCAAATGGTACATGCCACCAGAAGTGTATCCAAGCGAGCGCTACCCAATATTCTGCTCAGGCACAGGGTACGTGTTCTCAGGGGACATGGCCAATCTGATCTATCAGGCCTCCCTCAGCATACGCAGGCTGCACCTGGAGGATGTTTATGTGGGGATTTGCCTGGCAAAGCTTCGTATCGATCCGGTACCCCCTCCCAATGAGTTTCTCTTCAACCATTGGCGTGTCTCTTACTCCAGTTGTAAGTACAGCCACCTGATCACATCCCATCAGTTCCACCCCAATGAACTCATCAAGTACTGGAGCCACTTACAGAGCAACAAGCAGAATGCCTGTATTAATGTGACCAAGGAGAAGAGTAGCAGATACAGACACCGAAGGTTCCACGGGGAGAGGCCTTCATGATGGATCCTGTAACTGCAAACAACCTCAACAACAAAAGAAAGAGAAATAAAAGAGATGATTAGTGCTTGGGAACTTTCATTGGTGGAGGGGATTCTGAACTCGGCACTATACACTATCTGGGAAAAGCACATTGTTTTTGGTATTGTGTAGAGTTGATAAGCCAAACTATTTTTTTAATTTTAAAAAGGTATTGTAAACCTGTTGAGCTATTTCTAAAAGGGGAAGTGGGGTACACGACTGTGTGGTGTGGAGCATGCACATGCAAAGCTGCAACTCAAGGGTGGTGTTATTGACAATTCAGGTGCCAACTAAGAGATGGTAAATCACATTCTCAAGGGTAGTGCAGTATGTTACACTCTACAGATATTTAAAAAAAAGTTTAAAAAAATAAAGACACAGTTGTGTTTACACAGACAAAAGGAAATGTAAATGTATTATGTTAAGAAAAAAAACACTACCTAAATAAGAATGAATGACATAAAACTCTGATGTTGACCAGTTATGCTGCCCTTTTACTCAGTGGTTAAAAATCTATCAAAGCAAACTCCTCTACAGAGTTGTTTATCTGTCATATACTCTATTTTGTTTTCAAAGAATCATCATGAAAGCACCGAGAATCACATCAGAGATGACTCAGATTGTATTTTCTAAAGCTTCACATTGAGTATGACCGCACTCGAGTAAATGTGCAATGAATCAATAAAAAATTAAATATACTGAAATTATTGTTTTTTGTAGCTGTCTTTGTATTCTGTCTGAGATCCTTCAATCCTTCATGACTTATCCATTTGAGCAACTCATCACTTTTATGATAATATATGTCACTGGCAGCAAATAAAGGGCTGGGATATGATTATTTGTTTACTGACTTGCAGCAGCTTGTTTTCTGATTTAAATGAGTATTTGAGCTAGAAAAAATAAAACGTTTCATTTACATTATTAAAAATGTGAAATATGTAAACAATCCATCACTGAACTTTTAAACTTATATGCATATTAGCAGTAAAGACTGATTTTAGAACCAGCTAGTTGCAGAAAAAAATCAATTTTATCAGTAATGGGGGTGTTGATTAAGAGCTCATCATTTATTTAAAGAAGATTGCAGCAAACAGATGCTACTGAGAGGAGCGTTTGATTATCTGCCAGGTTTATTGGTGTGTCGATAACAGAACTAGTTGGCTGTTACAACTTTTTATCTTGCCAATATTATCTCCTTTCATAATGTTGAAAGAGCTGTATGATTATTTAAATGACGGTGTAAGGCAAAGCAAGGTATTTATTTGTATAGCACATTTTCATGTACAAGACAATTAAAAGTGCCTTACATAAAACATTAAACTAGCTTTCTAGTTAGGACTAGATCTTTTACCACTCAGCTATAAACTATTTACAGAGCTGTCAGAAAAGTAGTTGGTATAAAGCAGAAATGGTCCTTCAGGTAATCACTGGGTCCCTCTTCCTTTTTAATTTCAAAGTGCAAGATTGTTACTAATAAGAGTGCAATACTGTCATTTTGTAAAAGATTTTTAGAGGCTCTAATGGCCTGAAACCAATCAGTGGAGAGAGACATGAGGGTGGGCTATTTGAGGGGAAACCAGGCAGCAAAGACCTCCATCCTGATGAGGACCTTCGGCCTTAATATGGCTCGCCTGAATTTAACTTTTAAAAGCCTGATGTCCCAAATTTGGGGGAGTTTGAGAACAGATGGTGCCAAACTGCGCCCAAATGGCCACTTTGCAAAGCTTTCCTGAACAGTACTAAAATGTCTCTAATTTTTCTGCTTCACTTTATCAGAGTTGCCCTTTAAAGAGATGATGTTCACATATTTTATGATTTAAGAGATGTTAAGAGCTGCACCTGCCGCATCATTCCAAAAGGATATCCACATTCATTTTTAAAAAAGATTTCTCTTTTTACTTTTTTTTTTGCAAGCCTAAAACTTTTTCTGTTTGTGCTATGTCCCATCTTCATTTATTCTTCACAATACATAATAATTACACATCTTAACAAATCTGTCCCCTTTACTATGACTCCAAATGTTTTTAAATAGACCCTGGAAGTGCACAGAGGCATTAATGTCATCATGGGCAGAAGACACCTAAAAATCAGGAATTTTAGTGTGTGTTGTGGCTCTGACAGAACACCTATTAAAAGGAATAGTGTGTGTTGTTCTCAGTGCATGGTTGCTTTCTGAAAGATTTATTTGTGACTGCATTCTAACATTTTCAAAGAGTTGGTAGTTAGGTTTAATAACCAGCTAGTCAACTACAGCTCCTCTCCTGCTTCTCATATGATCTGCCTCACTCTCCAAACACCTTCTCCCAAACATACCCATCCAATCTGGGTGGTCTATAAAAGCTACAAAAGTCCCGTCTCATCTTTCCTGCCACTCTCTGCCCTTGTTTAGCCCCTCCACCACCCTAACATCCACCTAGAGGCTCATATCTAATAAAAAATGGAAGAAACATGTTTACAAGAAGTAATTGGATCTAAATCTAGATGATAAACTTTAATCGTGTTCTCAGAAATATAAACCTTTTACATTAGTTGTCCAAACAGTCATTGTGATGATGATTGTTTGAACAAAAACAAACTGAAGAAATCATCCAACTGGGAACGCCGCTGTTTGAAGAAACATCAGGTTAGGAGGCATTCCTGCCATGTGGCCCAGGATACATTTGCATTCAGACCCTGATAAAAATGTGACTTCAACTGCCCCAGATACCCTCTGATTTTGACCTGAGGAAATGGATCACAATGTTCGCTCAGTATCTTATGTACAGTTCTTTTCCTGTGCTTAATGTGATGATCTGATCACCTAGGACAGTGCTTCCCAACCTGGGGTCCCCGATACAGCAGAGGGGGTCGCTTAGGCTTTAAAGATTCAAAGCCATTGTGATAAATGTCCACACTTTTACAATTAAAAGTAAGGTTAAATGTTATTCATTTAACTTTTGCTTTATGGAAGGACAGGACTCAGCCAGAATGCAGTATTTTTGGTGAGAATCTCACTTTTGAAAGCGTAAAACCAAGTATGGTTTCAGCACAGGGTGGAAAATAGGTCTGGAACCACTGGCCTAGGACACATGTTAATACCTGACAATAATCAGTCTCACAGACCCCTTCATACTTCATGTAAGACATCACTTTTTAGTGGCTTACCTGTTGATGAGTCCTGCATCATCTGTACACAAAACATCCAGAAAGTCATGCAGACATAAAAGAAACTTGCCTCTGCGAAAGCATTCCTTTAAAATTTGGTCTGGATATGGAAATATGCACAGTTCATGTCTGTCTGCATGAATATAACTCGTTATTAGTTATAGAATGTATTATTTAGAGAGCCCAGACTCCATTATTTTGTTATAACTCCCATTTGAATGCATTGTTACCCAACAATTATACCTCCTCCTAAATGCATTTCTTTTTTAATGAACCAGGCAAATAATCTTTTACTAAAAAAAAAACAATATTCCTCACGGAAAGTTAATATTGTATTCAACAGACTGTGCAGAAATGCATTAATGTAGGAAAGTAAAACAGTTGGAGGAGTTCAGGCTAAGCAGCAACATGAGCACAAGCAATCTCAAGGCTGAATGATGAGAAATGAATGAAACAAATTTCTCAATGACCTCAGGGAACATGAAATATTCACTTGTGAAACACCTGCATTTATATTTTAATTATAAACGACTGTGCATGCTTTAGATTAGCTGCCAGTGTTACCTCAGATGGAACTAAAATTTCAGCGCACACACGTGAGTGTATTTATGGTTGTGTGTGCATGCTATGATGTGTGTGTGTGGGAGGGGGGTTGGGTCATAAATATAGAAGTATGCCCTCCATTGCTCAGAGCCACCAACAAAAAGAACATATAATTGGGTGATGACTTGAAATAGCCTATATCAGATTAGTGTAATTAAATTAAACTAATGGAGATCAGGGGTTCCTGCACTTTTTTTTTCCCACAGACTTCACTACACACCTGTCACTCTTGTTTTAATCACCTATATGTTTGAGTGATTCTGTAAGGGGCACGGAAAGTAGGTGAAGTTCACTCATTGGTGTATTTTAAGCAGTTAATCACTTAGCAGAAGATTCTTAAGGGAGAGTGATGCTGAAATGGTGAAGACAGCAGAGAGAGAGAGAGAATATCAAGATGTTCATCTTAGATAAACTGCGCAGCAGCAAGCAATTACTTGATGCTAAAGCCACAGGCAGAGAGGCAGTGGCTTTATTTGTTACTCTGCACATTCATGTGACAGTTAAAACACTCATATCAACCAGTTTTTTTCTTTAACTCAACACTGTATTCTATTTTAAAACAAAAAAAGATGTTCAAGTGTTTGTCAGCTTTATATCACCTTAAAGCAAGAAAACTGTAAAAGTATTATCTTTTTCAGTTTTATGGAAAGCTTTTTTTTTCTCTCACTCCAGTACATATGGGCATTTGAAAAGCCATGTATAAAATACATAAACAAAACATTTATTCCTTTTCTGATTCTGTGGTTATCACAATATGTGTTCATTATAATTTAGCTCTTATTTTTTTTTTAAGTTGTGTGTTTAGGTGCCAGAATAAGAGGAACAACGTTCCTGTTAGTAAATGAGACAATTGTAGCTAAATGCAATAAGACGAAAGGACGATTCTCGTGTTTGCAGCGCACACTTTATATCAGGTAAGATAAATGGAATGTTAAGTGATTGTTATCGAGTCCAAACGAACAAAATTGTCGGCTATATAACGTTACCCTTATCAGCGCATTAGCAAGCGCATAAAGGCTAAACTGGGACGTAAGTTGGTGTATTTTATTATTTGAATGTGGCCATTTATGACAGAGTAAGCATCCAGCGATTTATATGCTTTGATGTTTTTTTTTGCTGTACACACATGGTGTCTCAATTAGGTACATGTAGATGTCTGGCCACGCCACCGTTGCCAGTCCTGAAAGATCTTCATGCCACTCCCGTAAGTTGTGTATGGATGAGCCAGCCTGCTTTCATCTAATTTTCTAAAATAGCTGTCACAGTCCTGTAAAGTGTCTGTACATATTCCGACAGTTCCGAGACTGAAGCACTTGCTTGAAAACCCTCTATTTACTAAAAGGCCACATAAAATTGATATCTGCCACTTAATAACATAGCTTCTAGCCCATGCTTTTGCCTCCAGGCTAAGCTCCGCCCACCAACAACGTCACAATGTTTGCAAACTTTGAAACGGTCTACACACAGTGATACCTTGGCTGTGGCTTAGGAGGAAGAGCAGTTGTCTTTCAACCAGAAGGTTGAAGGATCGATTACAGGCTTTCCCTGACTACATGTCAAAGTG
>JBAMHW010000016.1:5667548-5677942 GCA_037177495.1 Rhadinocentrus ornatus | reverse complement strand
CCAGGGGATTGATGGGGATAAAGATAAACTGTTTCTTGTAGGGGGTGGAAATTTTGGCCACTCCTTCAAAAAATACTTCTTCCCCCCCCCCCCCCCCTCCCCTCTCCCTCTCCCCTGTGTAGAAAACATGTAATATTAGAGATATATAGTAGTTAGAACTTTGATATAGTGGAAATATGTATGTACAATAAAATAAACCAAATAACTAAATAATAAGAGACACACCTAAAGTGATACGTCTGAATAAGGTACTAAAATAAGGGAAAGTCATATATGCTGTCCATCTGTGGTCCTCTAGTGCCCCCCTCCTGCTACCCCTCCCTATAAGGTACCATTAAACAGTCTAATGGCCCTGGGTTGGAAGGATTTTCTGAGTCTGTCCATAGAAGAGCTCAGTGCTCGCAGTTTGCTGCTGAACAAGCTCCTCTGTGATGTGAAGGCGGCATGTAGAGGGGGGCTGACACCATTAGTAATGGTCAACAGCTTGTCCGGTGTCCTCTCTGCAACTGCAGCAACAGAATCCAGCTCCATCCCAACAATAGAATCAGCATGTTTTAGGATGCATTCAGATCAAGATTTAAGTTGGGGGTAGAACTTTCTTTCGGACCCAGTTGCGCTCATGCTGCACTACTCAAACAATTGGGACCTAAAAATGAACCTATTCCCCCCACCACCAGAGGCAGAGCTGCAACCAGAATTACTGAAAGAAAAGACTCGAGAAACAATGAAGAAACTTCATTTAGCCATTGGTTAAAGCAGGACAACTTCTGTTTCCAGCACATAACAGCAACCCAACCCATTATTGGTCTTGATTGATTAGTACGCTTGTTTATTGTGTTCTTCCAAGTCTGATTGACCATTTCAGGTGGTTTTGCTCCATTTTCTGTTTCAAACGACAGACCAGTAAGATCTGTAAAAACGGTCCAAATTATATTTGAAACTGATGCAGGAGACAGATGAAACTGTCCGTCCGTCTGCATATTCCTATTCCTTTTTTTTTTTTTTTTGCCTTTTATTGTTTCTTAATATCTGTAAGGTTTTTGTTTTATGTAAAGCACTTTGAATTGTCCTGTACATGAAATGTGCTATACAAATAAACTGCCTTGCCTTGCCTTCTGCGTTGCGCATAAATGGGCCTTTAGTTGTCCAGCTCTAGACCAAGGTACTTGTAAGGTGACTCCACCTTCACCCCTTCTGCCTGTACAGGCTATGTTGATAGTCTCATCTTACAGAAATCTAGTACCATCTCTTTTGTAGTTGAAGGGTTATTTGAGAACACATCACAGAGTAGTTCCCTAGCTTCCTATATTCACCCTCCTGGTCCTCCCTGATACAGATGAAAATTGTTCCATCTAAACAATTCAGCTTCGGGTTGTATTGGAAGTCAGCTGTGTATGGTAGGGAGGAGGAGGGACAGGATAGTTCCTTGTGGTGCTCCCATGCTGCTGATCACAGTGGGGGAAACCAAGTCACATTAACCCAGTCAATCAATATTTTAACACATAATTTAAAACTATAAAGAATCCTTAAAGAGTATGTTACTGACATCCTCGTAAATCCCGGGGAAAAAGGATGGAACACAAAGCGAGTCGAATACCGGATTAAAGTAAAAGATACAGTTTGTTCAAGCACACAACAGGTTCAAAACAAATCCGGGTCGACTATAGTTACAAACTACGGATTACTGTTAACTCAAAAACAACCAAACAAAAGGTGTCCCAAAACAGGTTAACTATTACTCCTCCAAACTTAACAGAAAATGTCACAAAAACCAGGTTACGCGCTCTAAGGCGGACTACTAGAACAAAATCAAAGCTCAAATATAAACAAAAATTCTTCACCTCAATCAGGGGAAAGATACGGCAATCTTAAGCACAAAGAACTACTACTTATCAGATATTTTTAACACTTAATCCACACAAAGGAACTTCACATACAACCAACAAGCTTAGAAACACTTCCAGTCTGGCGAACTGTGTCCCACTGTCCACAGCTGCCCTGAATTACATGGATGAGGTGGCTTTATAGGAGCACCGGCGTCGTCATTGGCCAGCCAGTTTGGAATCCAGGAAGTCATATCCGTCGACATATCCCAGCGGAAGGAGGGTGGCGTCCAAAGGGGCACTTGATGACCGCCATCAGGGCAAGCTGCAGTCTTGGCCTGTCCGCAGGCTACTGGAAAGCAGGCGGCCATAACACAGTATCCTAGTGCTATTTCCTAGCGCTGAATAAGCTATAGCTACATGGTTGAATTTCATTTACAGAGACAGCTAGCAAGGCAGGTAATTGGTATCAATCATATTTTTCTTCTGTTTTTATTTAATTACTTTTATTTCTTTAAATGCACTTGTTATTGCTTCTTGCACCCTACTGTAATGCCTTTAATGTTTTATGTAACTTGAATTGTCTTGTACATGAAATGTGCTATACAAATAAATTTGTCTTGCCTTGCCAAGTAAAGTGTGGCAGAAAATATGGGGAAAGGAGCCTGTAACCAGTCGTTGCCAGAATGGAGAGAAAAAGAAGGGAAACACTTCAGTCCAAGACAGATCCTAGTCCCAATGTAAGCAGGCCTGACAGCTTTCAACATGGACCTAGCCCAGAGGTCGGCAACCCGCGGCTCCGGTAAGCCCCTAAGCCTCGATCCATCCTTGCTAAATACAACTGCATTGGCAGGTGTGAGTCACCCTAATCTTGATATGGAACTGGCCAATAAAGACATATTGGCGTCCAAGTTTAAACGCTTGACAGCAGACCTTAAAGCTGTTGCCCGTCAGAGAGCCGTTCTTGCTCAGAATCACAAATGGCGTGATACTACAAACCTCTCTGAACCGGACAAACTTGTGTTGGAAACTTGGAATGCTTTCACCGAAGTTCATGTGAACATGAAAAAGTCTGCACTTGGAGTCCCGTCGATCATTGGATCCACATATGTATGTGAGCATGTGTTCTCCAACGTAAACTTTATTAAAAGCTAACATCACGCACACATCACATTAATCAAGTAGCCTATGATAAATATTTAATTGCCTATTATTTAGCATATATTCAAATTTTTTCATTTTTCAGTGAAATAGTCGTTTTATTTTTCGAGTCGACCGCTGACTGCACACGCCAGACGTCACACAGAGAAACGACGGCATTTTTGGTTTACTGCCGATGGATAATTTGAGTTCGGTGTTTTTTTCATAAATACGAGCAGTACTCAACTAGATGTTGGGTATTTTCCAGTAACCTTCAACCCAATGTCTTTTTTATTACTTAAAATGTTTGTGTTGCATGCAGAAATGCGATGTTGGTTTCTCTGCTGTCATTCATTCTTTTAATTAATGCCACAGATTATAGTTTGTTTTTACATAAGATAAAGGCAGCGGAACAAATGTTTTATGCAGTGTTTTCTAATTTTAAATGCCAAAAAGGATTTGGGGCTCCCAGTGTCTTCTTTACTGTGGGAAACGGGTTTAAATGGCTCTTTGAGTGGTAAAGGTTGCCAACCCTGACCTATCATTACTGTTCGACATCAGGATTCAGCCTACCACTGCCACCACTAGACAGTAAACAAGACCCCTAAACTGCCAGGGGGGCAAAGCCATTGATCCTTGTTGGAAATATTTTTAAATTATTAATCTAAAGATGTTCTATTTCACATGTCTCTAGATTGTAAGAGCAGTTATCACCGCAGTGTTTGAGAACACAATCATTTCCAATCTTAGTAAATCGTCCCCCTAAGAAAGTCTTGCACACTCTCTGCCTATATATAAAAGTCTACTTACACCACTGAGACCATGCTGTTTATTTTAACATTTCATTTCTGGTCCTGGTGCGTGTTCTCCCATGTGCTCCTGTTCTGATGTCCTTTTAGCTGCCTGATGACAACTATTGTGTGGCACGCCCAGCATTTACAAAACATGATTAATTTACTTGGAGCTTAGTTGGTGCTACACATCCGGAGGCCAAAAGAATATGATGCAGTCTGTCTCTGTCATCTCTTTTCTCTCTTATTGTGCCTTTCATTTCCATGCACAGCAACCAATCTTTTACAAGGTCAGCCCCTACGCATGTGAGTACAGTTCAACATTTCCCACCCTGGAGTAATATTATCAACTGTTTGTTAAAGGAGCGCCACCCTTCTTGGGTTTTCTAATTATACTGCCTGTCTTCCTACAAATAATCTCTGGATCAGTCATTGCTGGAAAAGTTAAAGGGAAAAACTGACAAAGCAAGCTGGGAAAAAACAAGTGGGAGAAGAGTGATAAGCAGTGAAAGGAATACATGGTGAGAAAAGGAGAGAAGGGATGAAAGAGAAGGGAAATGGTAGTGAACAAACAAAATACATTTAGGATGTATTTTCTCCTATTAGCTGCAAACATTTTGGAATTTGCAAGCCTTTTACTTTTATACTGAAAGCTTTACACACTTAAAAAGGTTTCTGTTTGAGTCAAATACTGTTTCCCATTGACAGGCTCCTCTACTGCAGTGCTTCGTTATTCAGGCCCTACTAACGTTTCAGAGATTTTATAGTCTTCACGCAAAGAGTGTCTTTAACTAGACACAAACAAAACAAGTCTGACAGCGCTCTGGGTATATATATATATATTTTTTCCCTTTGACTTTGGTCATTATTCTGCTGAGGACTGAGAGGAAGCCAAGTGTTGCAGGTGAAAGCATCTCGACTAGACAGCTGTCAAAGCCATTCTGAATGCAAGGGCAGTGCAAGAGAGCAGCATCACCAGCGGAACCCTCCATGCTCTGACTGGTAGGAAGCAGGTACAGTCAGTGTACAGCAAAAGCACGCACAGCTGGAGAATAACACACACACACCTGCATGGGTGGTTTCATTGCCATGGTAACCAGTGATTTATCCCCTGAATTAAGCAGAGAGAGAGAGACGGAATATTAATGATGAAGAAATAGCAGCATTGGAGGATGGAAAGTGACGGCGTAACGGGTAAGAAAACAGCTAATAGGGGCTAGCGCTGATGTACCAAGGGATGGATCAAAGAAAGCAGCATGGAAAATGATTTGTGTTTGGCCACGTCTGCAAGGAGACCCTGTCATAGTGTGGTCTGTCATGTGCTGTTTGCTGTTTATTGTGTGAATGACTGTTTGAAATGTTGTTTTTTTTCCACATGTAGACTTGATGTGATGATTTAATAAAAGAAAGCCTTCTTAAATTTTTTATGACATCTCTAGATCTTCAAAGTACCCCACTATCCTTTTTGGTGTATTATTAAATTTGCACTCTTAAGATTATCTGATAAAGATTGTGATTTCTCATGAAAAGAGAGATCAAGGTCACAGGGTAATCTTTGTATGTCCTGTGGGGTAATTTGGTGCACAACTAGCAGCAAATATAATCATCATTTGGAGTTATTAAGCCAACAAATCATTAAAAAAAAAAAAAAAGAAGCTGTGCATAATAGTATTCAAAAGGTCAAGCACATCAGGGGCAAATGAGGTCTTAAATCTTAGCAGATAGTACCTGCAACCATATGAACAGTGAATGGCCTGGGCCCGCAAGGGTGGACTGGGTTTTCTTTGTGGCTTCGTTTTTGTGGTTCAGGGAGGTCATTTATTTTGCCTTCCTACAGTTTATAACTATAACTGTATAAGGCAAATACAGGTAATGGATGGATGACCCTGCTGAGTAATATAGAGCTAAATAGATTGCACAAAAATGAGATGATGCTCCAAGATGACTGGAAAAGAACAGAAATACACTGCTGGTAATTGGTCATTGCATTCAGTCAGTCTGCCCTGTCATAACCACTGGTTGACAATTAAAGCTGTATTGGTTTATCAAATAACTACCAATTTTGATTTTCTTTACATTTATCCATTTTTCCTGTAAATTTATCTTAAAAGGGCAGCTGTGGCTCAGGAGGAAGAGCAATCGTCTTTCAACTGGAAGGTTGGGGGATTGATTCCAGGCTTACCTTGACTACATGTCGAAGTGTCCTTGGACACCTAACCCCACGTTGCCTCCCGATGTGCCTATCGGGGTGTGAATGTGACAAGTAAAGCGCTTTGAGTGGTCAAGCTGACTGGAAAAGTCAAAATATAAGAACAAGTCCATTTACCAAAAGTGAGGATGATGACATAATTAAGGTTTCAGACATGTTCTACAATCAGAGAGGAGTGTGTTTTTCTCTGGCAGGACCAGGGAGAAGAGGAGACTGGTTGTGACCTTCAGTCAAGTTTTCCTTTAATTGATCCAAGCAACTTTCTCTGAGCATCACACCAAACTTTTCCAGAACCTCCAGCCAGTTCCTCTGTTGTTTGTACACGTCTGCAGGTGGAACACCCTCTCAGTTAGTACATTGTAAGAATTAAACTTAAAAAATTGCACAATACCGGCATCCACCGAGGTATACCACCAACAAGTCAAAAAATAACATCCAACTCCGATCTTGATTGAGCTCAGGTTTTTACTAACATCACTTTTGTTACATCCTCAGTGTTCCAGGGGTACAAGGACGGAACATAAAGTGAGTCGGACAAAGGACCAAAGGAAAATGTCACAATTTATTCGCTCACAAACAAAACAAACGGTTTCACAAAACAAATAAATTAGGATCCAATTTCGACTATGACAAATCGATCTATTAAAAACAAAAAACAAAGACAAAAACAACCTAAACAAAAACTATAAACCAAGCTTAACCAAAAACAGTCATCTCAGCTCAAGCAGGGACAATAATCCAAACTCAGAACATAAATCAACTTACTCTTAACGCAATTTTTGCAAAAGACCCACACAGGGAAACTCTGAAACACCACGCTCTCAGGCTGTTCACAGTCGCCCTGATTGTGGTAGCCGGTGCAAGTTTGAAGGCGCTCTTCTCCTGGGATTGGCTCGCCATACTGTAACTAGTGATGTTACATCTGACACAAAAGCCCCAAAGCCTGCATCGAGTAAAGGGGGCGTGTCCAAATGAAGCCTGTTGCAAACGAGGCCCCATTTTCCCTGATTCACGCAAGTGTCTCGCGTAAAGGCGGATTTATGCTTGCGCGGCGTCTGCGTGCGGCCGGCCACGGGCGGCTGAAAAAGCCGTAGAAAATGCAAGAAATGCTCTGCATAATTCCAGGTGACTGTGAGGTGACACAACACATGCAGCACTGATGAAAGCAAAATAAATCAGTAGTTCAGAAGTATTTTTTATGTGATACATTCCAAAAAGATAAGATATAACTTTGATCTGCTGAAATAAAAGACAGACAGAGAGATATAATTATATTACTTTATTTATATATTTTAATATATTTATAGATTTACAATACAGTTGCATAATTGTGTTTACATTTCCACCAATATGTAGTTGACACACTGACAGGTGGACTGCTGGACATCAAATGACCAGCAGATGTCAATACTACCAAATGAGCTGTTAAATGGGGCCTCGAGTAATGACACTTTTGGCAAATCAATTGGACAGAAAGACTCAACCAATTCATGGGGCTTCATTAAACCAACACAAACTGGAACTGGGGCCTGAGTAGACCAATCCTAGCGTAGGGAGGGCGGATCCCAGTCGAGATCCACCGCCAATCTTAATCAGGACCGCCTGCAGCCTTTCAGTCAATCAGTCCCTCAGTCTGGAAGGCTGACGGCCAAAACAACTTTTCATGTACACCCAGCATCAAGAGAGCCTCTCTTTTCTAATCAAGTATATAAAGGCAATGGCCAAAACCATTCAGTTACAAACACAGGAGTATATTTACAATTGTGACCCATTAAAAACTTCACTACAAATTAGTTATAACCAGCATCCTACAAAATACAAAATTGCATCCCTCTTTAACCATTTACTTAAACCATCAAAACAACTTTTACTGATAAAGCAAAAAGAAAATCTAACTACTACTGACCCAATCCCCCCCCCCCCTCCCCCAGCCACTTGGTTGGTGCCATCCAAGCTAATTATGCCCAACAGGCCCTTGTTAGCAACACTTTAGGGTGCGCCTCCATGATGTGCACCTTAGAGAGAGAGAGAGATTAGAGACAAACCAAAAGATGTACTGAAAATGAACAAAATCAATGTATTAACCAACCAAATAGGATCCATCTTTAGTGGATCAATAATTTAACATAAACCAAAGAAATACAAATAAATGGCATCAGGGTGTATATAGTATATCTGTTTGTGTGTGACCACATACTGAGCACCTGCTTAGTGAGGGAGTGTCTGTGTCTCCCTCACATGCATCCACACCAAACAGTAAACAGTCATCAGCGAATGTGTGATTTTCAGCTAAGAGAGTGATGAAACACTCTGGTCGCTGGATGAAAGTCAGACATTTCTGCAGGAGTTCTACCCACTCTATTCCGCCATCTTTCTCATGAGGCCACAGTCAGTCAGTCAGGCTCAGCTCCATAGTTCTCCCTGCACTTAAAGCTGGAACCCGGCTCAGTTTTCTTTGACCAATAGGGAGGATCTACCCCCGAGACATGACTTTAATGCCCGCCTCCCTCATTTACATAATGAGGCAAAAATGCACATATGTAAAAAGGAGACACAGAAATACACTTGGGGACAAAACAGAGAAAGAAAATGCAAGATTGGAAATAGTGAGGATGTAAATATGACTGTGAATAGAAAAAATGTCAATAGATGAACAAATAGAAAATTGTCAGATGAAAATAAAACACAGAAATAAACCATTTTGATACTAAGAAAATGTAAAAGGAAAATATAAGAGATAAACACATGCATAAAAATGAAGGAAAAAATTATTTTTTAAAATGACCAAAAAAAGAAATTAACTAGAAGCACTCAGAGAGCAAAAACCTCTGCCAAGAAATTATTATTGTTGTTTTTTTTAACAATGATTGGGCATCATTTTTCAGTGAAACTCTTATTATCCCCATCTCCGCATAGTAAAGAATTCTTTACAGAATCCTGGGATCCAGGCAGTGAGCCGAATCAATGCCAAAATATAATCACTTTTTCCTTTATTCCATTTCTGATATTTCCTAAAAATGTAATCAAAATCCGTTCAGAACGTTTTGAGTCACGTTGCTAACAGACAAACACCGCTGAATACGTCATTTTTAAAGTGTATAATTTATCATTTTCTTATTGAGAAATCTCTTTTTTATTTAGGCAGTTTCAGTCCTCCGTACCATCCATTTGTCTCATGTCTATTTCTTAAAATATGCATTCTTATTTTGATTTTAAGCTTTCTAAACAGATGGAACTAAATAATGTTTACAACTATGGTGGATCAGCTCCTCTTTATATGATACTTTGTATGTGTTCAGGAACTGAGGAGAATAATTGCTGTAGCTCCAAAAGCTAAATATTTTTCCATTCTTGGTCAAGTTAAGATTTCAGTCACTCAACAGTTCTAGGTTAATTTAGTGTACGGTTTTATGATGAAGGTTGGTAGTGGAGTGATTATCAGTTTACCCGCACAGCCATGCTGCTATAATGCAGTATGTACATTGTCTTGCTGAAACCTATATTCCTATAATCATTGGTCAGCACTAATGCTGCCCACATAGATGACCATTTTACTGATGCCATTTGCACTAATGCACCTCTGTGCGTTTATAGATGCAGCATGATTTTGTACTGCAAGCTAAATGGTCCCTCCTCTAGAGGGTGGCCTTGAGGAAGCAGTGTCCATCATTTGAGTCTGAGTCCATCTTACATAAGCAGAGGGAGGGAGGAGGCTGCACAACTGATCTATCATTTATATCACACAGTTACAGCTGTTAAACTTGAAATGGATTTGTCCGAGTTATTGAATACAAATTAAATCCAGATTGAGATCATTTCAACTGATCCAGTGTTAATACAGAATAGGCCCTGAGTCGCTTTGTACTGGAAAAATTGGGCCCCAGCATCTAAAAGGTTAAGAACCGCTGGTCTAAATAGTAACAAACACTTTGTTGAACATAATAACCTTTGCCAGTTTGCATACTATTTCATAATGATCAAAGTAACTGATCAAAGTAATAAAACATGAAACTGAAATCCACATATACAACTTATGGGAAGGTCTATTCAGGGTCTATTGGGGGGGGGGTTAGGGTTAGACTGATTAGTTTATAGTTTAATGTAAAACCTGTGGGTGAACTGTTAATAGGCAAGGCATTTCATGTACAGGACAATTCAAAGGGCCTTACATAAAACTTTAAAAGCATTCCATATACTAATAAGTAGTAAAAGGCAGCAACAAATAGCAAGAATTACAATAAAATCATAAATTACATTAAAATGAATAAAAGCAAGATTAGTTAAAAAGTTACCGTGCCGATTTCATGCATACATGCATGACAAAAGAAATGTTTTTAACCTGGATTTAAAAATTTCTACATTTGGTGAAAGTTTAATCTCCACTGGCAGTTTGTTCCACTTGTTTGCAGCATAACAGCTAAATGCTGCTTC
>JBAMHW010000016.1:5648342-5666534 GCA_037177495.1 Rhadinocentrus ornatus | reverse complement strand
TGAGATCCAGCAGAACCAGGACTGATACTTGACCAGAATCAGTATTCAACCTAATGTCATTTAACACTTTGACCAGAATAAAATGATAATAGTGTATAAAATCTGTAATATAACAGAAAGATGACAGACTGAGAAGGTGTATCCCTCTGGCCAAATGCATTCATCAGTGTAATGATAGTTATTACATCGCAGCATGAAGCTGTGGGTGGTTAGAAATAAACTCATTGGTATTTATCATATTTAATTTACTTGCTTTATATTATAATATCAATTATTATACAGAAACTTATAAAGCACTACCACTGACTGCATAAGAATGAATAATTTAAGGAGTTGTGAAGGATTAAATGTATTTTTTGCAATTTATAATTTTGTAAATCCAGCACTCATCTACGTGGGTTAACTTTGAGGATCATTAACATTCAGAACCTTTTCTGACCTCCAATGTACAAAAATCATAGAGACTGCAAGTGAAAAGTGGCAGCAAATATTTCCACTTTTCATGTGTGCAGCAGCAGTCACGGTAAGCTCATTTATTTAGTGTCTGCAGGGATGCAGGGGCTGGAGCTCCTGCCACATGTACAGTAGACACAGATCTGGAAACAAAACATGTATGGTTACCCTGTAGACGGTGGGAGGAAATGAAAGGAGATGAAAACTCACCAGTTTACCTGGAAGTCTTTTATTGGTGGAAAATGGAAACGGGTAAGATGTGCACCTGTTTCGAACTTGAAACTTGGTTTTGACGTTATTTGGAAGAAAAGCAATTCTTCTGATGCCACCTAAATTAGTAGATTTTTAGTTTTCATGAGAAAACAGACTGAAACAGTCCCACATAAGAGTACTAGATTTTAAGGGAGCGAAAAACAGCTGTAAAATCAAAGATCTTGCATCTCTAAACAGAAATAATGTGTCCTTTATTATCAGTTCCTGATGCAGCACATTTGACAAAGACAAAGACAGCAAAGACTATTTACTTAAGAATAAATAATAAATAAAACAGAACGGAGGGGGACAGGAAAAAAAAGTCATTAAGACTCATAAATACAAGATGAAACTTTCAGACTATACCTTAGCTCACTGTATTTCTTCTCATATTTATACTGGTTGGAAGGCTTGGAAATTTCCTCTCTGTAATTAGGTTTATTTCCTGATTTTATGGTAATTTGAGGCTCCTTCAGGGTTAATTCTGGTCTCTTTGTTACCCCTCTGAAAATGCCCTCTTTGCATAGTCTGTGAGTTTTGGTGGTAGGACCTCTCTTAGCAGGTTTAATGTGGTGCCATTTTCTCTCCATTTTGTGACAATGGATTCAATGGTGCTCTATGGCATTTTCAAAGTTTCTGATAAATTCTTTAATAGAGCACATTTAAAGGTGGACTTTATTTAACTAATTCTGCAACTTCTTAAGGTTATTGGTTGATCCAACTCTTGTCTTGGGGTTTTACCAAGCAATCAGGGGGGATGCAAATGCATGCTTGGATAAAACTGCCGTCACAGATTTTTACAGGTTAGATGTGGCCTTTTTTACACAAGGGAGAATTGTCTTGAACTGTAAAAATGATAAAGAAATTATATTATAAATAATGTTTTGTTTTTGGGGGGGGAATAAAAAATCTGCAAAAATTATTATATTCGAACCTTAAAATCTTAACAAAATTAGCTAAATTATTGCTGATTAAAATGCCTTTTTTTCCATAAAATACCTTGATTTCTTAATAATTTTGGATCAAACTTCTGCATTTGATTATTTATATTTTACAAATACAGTAAATTGTGTTTTTCCCTGGCCCTGCAGCATCATTGCTGTTTAAAAATTAATTTTAGATGGAGGACTGCTGTGTTTGGACAGAACCACATGACAGAGTCTGGAGATGTGAGAAGAACCATCCATAAAGCAGAATGTGCTGTACGAACGGGTGCTCCTCACAAGGAGGCTAGTCTCCACCAGGATGCTATAGAAAAGCATTTTTCCCCATTGTATTAAAAAAACTATAAACAAACAAACAAATAAATAAATAAAAATGCTGTGCAGTCATTATGATCAAATACTTGGGACTGTAAAGGAGAGAACCAGCCTCTCTCTAAACGTAAAAATGACACTGTGGCAACATGAAAGAACTCAAAGTCAGACATTTTCTTTGTAGAAAGAATAGATAATACACCTGACAGAACACTTATTATCCACTACCTGATTTCTCACTTACAGATCCCATAAATTATTAATGTTTCTTCCTCAGTAAGCAGTTATGGGTGGATGAAACTGCTGCTGTAAAGAACATTTTTCTCTGTCTCCCTCCCTCTCTGAGGACAATGAGGCTCAGCATGCTGAAACCTGACTGTCTTTGACTCTTTGCCCACAGCACCAACCTGGAGACCTGCTATCCCACAACTCGCTTATTTTCTTCTGCTGATGTGCCTACCCGTGAAGAAGATTACTGTGCTTTTGATAAAGTGTTTAAGTTGCGGCAAGGTCAGCGGTATTCCTGCTCCAGATAAAGCAGCACATAGAGACCTGGAGCTCAGCTTGGGGGCTCTGAAGCCAGCTGATAAAACTGCACAGGGTGATGGATTCTTAAAAAAGATAAGAGAGTGAGGAAAAGAATTAGAGGGAGAAAAAGGAAGACGGATCGCCAGCTTCCACAACCAACAGGACGTCATCTGTGATTGCTGCAGGCCACCCACATAGGAGCAGCGGCAGTGACAGGCTGTTTGCTTATCTGCTTTGGCCTACTGAGCCTCAGGGATTGAGGATTATTAGTGATACATTCTATATTTTCTCTTTCTTGTAATGTACGACTGTATACTACATGGCTTTATTAGTAATACTCCAGCTTATCCCCACTTTAGACACCCTGGTGTGGGGTTAAACTGGAAAGAAAATGCAGGCTGAAGCTTATAAGTCAGACCAAACTATTGCTGACTGTAATTGTGAAATAAGTATATTGACGTTAAGGTGTTAATTGTGCTGCAAAAAAAGTTTTTACCCTTCACCTGATTCAAGAATGATCTTTTTCTTTAAGATGACTACACAGAAAAGCAACTCTGCCCTCTTCAGTACACAACTAAAATTACATACAGGAGAGCACACCTCATTTGGCTTGGTTGTGCAATGATCACTTAAAGCTTTCTGTTTGAATGTGGAAGCAAAGCAAATGACATGTTTTAATATAATTAATCCAACCATTAAATATTCATCCAAATGATTATAATTAGTGTAAAAACATTTAATATTGTACTTGTTAAAAATGCTTTGAATTAATGGAGTGTAGTGCTTGACTCAAGTTACAAATTATAAATCAATATAAGAATTTCTCCTGCCCAGCACTGCCTCTAATTTAAATGCAACATAATGGTGGAAAATTACAAGCTTTGCAAGCAAACAAGCACCTTCAAACATAAAATGAACATATGCATGGATAATCATTTCCACGTGAATGTGTTGCAAATGTGTGCGATTAATTGGGAGAACATGACAAAGCACAGCAATGTGTGGTTGACCTTATTTGTAGAGGAGCAGAGCATTCCACGTTGCAGAGCGATAATCAAGGGAAGCAGGGTTCAGGAAGTGTCTCAGCATCTTCCAGGGGGCCGTTTTATTTGCCATCCTGTATCAAGAGCTCCGGGATTACTGTGCTCGAGGAGCTGTGAAATCTCTTCCGACACCTCGAGCCTCTGAAACAACTGGTGTCGGCCTCTCCTATCAGGGTTACACACACTGGCTGGCGTCCATCCTGAATAACAAGGAGGCAACACACACACTCATGCAGACACACAAATCCCCTCTCGCTCACACACAGTCAAAAAGAATCTGGACCTGTCCTTTTCAGACTTCTAAACACTTACCTGACATGCCACCAATCCAATTTGTGTCAAGTGCGGCCCTTCCACCCATCGCCTCGACGACAGCAACAAAAACAGCTATTCATGTTGACAGCAGTCAGGATAATACTTACTCGCCACATTGTCGTAACCTTCCCTAAAACAAATGTCACCGTCAATAGCTGGGCGCTTTTCAACGTAGACATGCAATGTCCAGTCTGTCAGCAGAGACATGCGAATACTAAAGATGAAGGGCAGAAGCCCAGAATTTATATAAAAGACTAAAAATAGAAAAAAGTGAAGTCATGTTTCTGCTTTTCTTAAATGTAATCCTTCATCAACAGTATATGTCAGCTTATTGGATGTCTATTTTGTGTCCCAGTTTTCCCAAATCACACAAAATCTTTTTTTAAAATATATATTTCTAAAGGTTTCAGGTTTCCTGTTAATGTATCACTGAAAAGTAAATCAAGAAAAAATGTACACATTTCTGCTGGGAAGTGTTGCCTTAAAATTATTATGGGTCAATGACAGCAACAAAATACAAGTAAAGAGATTACCACCACAGTAAAAATTCACATGCGTTGGAACACATGTTACATTAAGGGCTATTGGTTGTAATAGCTGGATAATAACTACATATGCATCTGTACACATGACACAAATTAAACCAAGAAAACATTATTGTTGTCAAAGTAAAATAAATTTAAAGATTGCCCCTGATGCGGCAATGCAAGCGTTTAGCCAACCCTACAATACTGTAAATATATATTTAAAATAATAATAATAATGAAAAAATAAAAACTACATTAGCATTGATTAACCAACTATGCCATCTAGTTGTGTATCTGAGAACTAGCCAACTAAATACTCTGTCTTCATGATGGAAAAGTATTCCTCTGTAGCAAAGGTTTCAGAATCTTGCCTGACAAGGAATAACTCTTCACTGTATGAGTGGTCAGTGATTGCTGACTTGGTTTAGCCACATTTATGGAGAGCTGAAGCTCATCACCAGCACCTGTCTTCTCCTCTGCAATGGCCTTTTTTGTCTGTAGTCTCACAACATTTCACTAGATGTAGCTGGGGTTATTATTGTGTTATTATTATATGTTTTTATTATTATTATTTATCCTACATAATCAATGTAAATGACAATGAATATGATATTTTAATCTTCAAGAATTATTGTTTCTTGTTTTTAAGGATGCTCTAGTTCTCAGTAGGGTTGAGGTCAGGAGATGATGGTGGCCATACCATGAGTTTTTCTCCCATTATACCCAAAGCAGCCAAAGATTCAATGGCATTTTTTGCAGTATGGAATGGTCCGTTAAAAACTGCATATATATTTTGCACCTTTAGGTACCCTAAAGGGGCCTTGTGATGGCCGCCTAGGCAGCCACACACTGAGTCCAGTCTGGTAACCTTTTTACTTTCAGTTACTTCAAGACACTTTTATTTGTGATACTTACCATTTGTTTTACTATCTCTCACTTTTATTAGTTTGGCAGGGTGGGTAACTAATTGGGTGCACACTTCTAGTTAACTCATTCTTGTCATGTGGTTAGTTTAATTTCCATTAATGTGCATTTTCTTTGAGTTACCAGTTTCTGGGGAAGTTGCTGTGTGTGGGAGGCCCGAGCCTGCTAAGAGAGTCCCAGCTGAGGTGGACCTCCTTTGAAGAGGCTTCAGCCTAATTGGACTCATCCACTGAACAGAGAATAGTGGGAGAGGGGTTTAGATTTTCTATTGTTTTGTCACTTTATTTGCTCCTGTAGAATGATGATTATTTAGATTTCCCTAATGAGTTTAAAGTCTAAATTGTTAAAGTTCTGTTGTGAATTAGTTAAGTTTATTAAGTTAGTTGAAGATAGTTATGTTTTTTTCCCCTCTTGTGTCAAAATGGTCTGATCAGCCAGAATATCGCTTCCCTTGTGTGTCAGTTAGTTTTCATTTCCTGATGTTGATGTTCTGTTTATTTGACTTCTTTTCTGGGCCCAGAACCTTTACTTTGAAATTTGTGTTGTTGTTGGTTTTTGTTAAATTAAATCTCAAAAGACTTTTCTTAAAAAACCTCCTGTGCTCTCTTTGTCTTTGGCCTCGGTCCCTCACAGGCCTACCATCTGGCACCCCATTATTTAAGCCTGAAACATCACGCAGCCTTGTTGGGAGAAGATGGCCGTCCACCAACCATCCAGAACTCCATCCATCTGTACAATCTTGTTTATTACAACATGTATTAGTGAATTAAACTTTTTAAAAATGAGACTTCATCTTTTATTCTTTAAATTTCTAAACTTTCTCTTTGTGAGCATTAGCTAAAGCCTGGTACACACATCAAGATTATTGGACTGTTTTGTCCCGATTTTGCCTCTTCCCGACCAAGGATGGCAAACACCCGTTATCGTAAGTCTTATTAGATCTCGTACAATTCTGTACAATTATCTTTTAGTCTGAGGTGTTTTGAGCAGATTTGTCCCGGTAATCTGCTCTGAAACGGGTCGCAGCCAAGAATCGACCCCATATCTTCATTTTAGTGAGGAAAGCCGACGACTCATGAATTTTGACAGTGTGGATGGTGGTGTTGGCCGGAATGTAGCCAATCAGAGAGTGAGCTGGCTGCGGAACAAGTAAGGATGCTTTTTCTGTTAACAATAGTCACCAGACCACCATCATTCCATCGCCCTCTTCCATGCTGCGTGCGGTGCTTTCCGGTTGTTACCATGGTTCTTCTTCTACGTTTTTCGCCACGTGAGATGTCCAACTCGGAGGACTAGATTGTAGATCAGTTGCGGGACAGCATCGTTATGTGTGTGTTGTTCTGTGATTAGAATATCGGAGCCACCACACTCTGATTTTTTATCTTCACGTGTGAGGTCTCGAACCGATAAAAAATCTCAGAATATAAAAAATAATCCTTACGTGTGGACCAGGCCTAAGGGTGACTCAAATTCAGCTTTCTGAAGAACTGTTGCCTCTGTATCCTGTATGTAGAGGGATTCCAGCAGCTTCAGTTACTTGCTTGATGCTCTTCAGTGTTTTTTTAACAGCCGCTCTCTTAGTATGCGGCATTTGCCTGGCAGAGGCTGTACTTGGTATGCCTTTATCAGAAAGAACTCATTTACTATATATAAATGACAGATCACACATTTTAACATTAAAATTTTAATTAACTGAAATCCTACATGCATAGTAATTTAAAGTTTTTTAAAGTTATAATAATATAATTTAAGCTTTTTTGCATTTGTGGTTTTATATCTAAGCAGTTTAGTTTACTTACAAAAAGCTTAACTCAGTGTTTGTGGAATGTATTTGAAGAAATCTGAGATCTGTCAAGCAGAATCTTTAATGTATGTCAAAACAGAAGAATATCTACTAATTTCCATATGATGTGTAAGCCTGGAAAGAAGAAAATGGCACTCCCTCTTAGTATTCAGTATATCACCCTCACATGCATGTCACCATTTATCTCTAATATCAATTTCCTGGTAAATAAAATGATCAAAATCTACTGGAACACAAAGTTTCAAAAGATTGTAATAGTTTCCAAGGTAATGATTCATGTTTTGATGGGGTCCAAATCAACCATTTTAGCAAAACAAGGGTGTACTTCTCACTGTTAACGAAAGCAAACAGACTGTTCTTCTTCATGAATTAATGCACCGTATTGCACAGTAATCCACAACAGAGATGGTGACATTTTACTTTGAACTGCAACTTCCATCCTGCACAGCAAAGCACGATGGGAAAGAGGATGGATTCCACCAAGCTATTGTTATTCACTGTCTGGGAACAATTTCAAAAATGCTATCGGTGAATAAATGGAAGGTTGTTGCTCAAAAGGTTACATGATATGATATATATATTTAAAGGAAAGATCTGCTTATAATAAAGTAGAAAGAAAAAGTTCAAGTCTTTGGACTGTGAGCAGTGAGGGTCACTTTAGAGGTTTCACTGTCTTGCCATCACAAAATTCATGATTTTATTGTCTTGTCTTCCTTCTTTAAAAAGTTGTTATTATTCGTTCTTTTGCATTTCAGCGAATCACCCATTTTCTTCTCCACTTTTCCTGAGACAATTCTACGTCTCAGAAAACCAAAGAAAGGATAACAAAATGAATGCATGATTGCATCCGGACAGCCAATCGGCAGCCTGAGTCATGACCGTAATCAAGAACGGCTGCTGGATCTGCCATGTCCTGCTAGTGAGGCGGTGATTGTCCACTGGGGAGGTAGGGTTGGGGAAGGAAATGTGCAACAAACAGGATTCATGACAGCCTCTCGTGGACTGATTACATATCCAAGAAAATGCACATAACAAACTGATATTAAATCAGCACAGCTTATTGGCCTGCCAGGAGGACCGAGCATGAGCACGGGGACAATGAATGTACAGCTAACCCCCATAAACACTTTAAGGCACGGGGAGAATTACATTTCTATGAGGACTCCAGATGAGTTAGGTAATCGTCCTCTGCACGACAATGATTAATAGTGATGGTTGCATAAATTGTTCCCTGAAAAAATCTGCTGTTTTTCATTTGGAAGCTACCCTGCTTCTGAGGCAAGTGGTTGGATAGGCATTCAACAAAATCTTCTCACCTCAGAGTACAGCTGAGATTGATTCCTGAAAATGGATTGTCAACATCCAGTGCACCGATCATTTTAATCCCTTAAATGTAAAATTAAGCTCCTCAAGCATTTATATGACACCCCAATGAAATTGTTGAAAAAATGTAAAATAAAGGACCTTTAAAAAAGCTTCCTGGGTACTAAACTTGTAACCTTGTGCCTCTTTAAAGTGATGGGTGAATAAGGGAGCTTTGAATTTGATCTTAATTTCCCTGAGGAAATCTTTTACCTGATTTTTTTTGTAGCTAATGCATTAGCAAATGGTGTCGACTTCCATCACAGGTGAAATTCTGTACAGTTGGCCACCACTTGGCCTCTTCACAAATTTCAGTTCATTATTTATTAACCAGCCTGTGAAGCCTTTTTTTTTCTATTACTTTCAATTCACACTTAAACTAATGGTTTTTAAGCTATCAGAGATTCAATAATGAAACTTTCTCTCTTTGCGTTTCTCTGACGGCGCTCAGGATGCTTTCATTGACTTTGTCTTATTTTTTCAGAGCAATTGTAACAATACCAAACCAAACTGGTGAGCTAACAGGATGCAAATCTCCACTCTCATTTACAATGATCTTACAAATCATGCAGAACATGGAAACATAGATTCAGGAAGTGGTACAATCTTTTTTTTTTTTTACTTTGATGTTGCTTTGAACCCCCTGTCTGATCTAGCATGGATCAGTCCAAAGCCTTCCTGAGTGACCAGTACAACAATGCAAAGTAGGAACTACAGTTGTGCTTTATTCCTAACTGAGACTTACACAGATTGAAAAATCACAGTGACACACACTTAACATATCTGCATAAGTATTATAGATTTTATTGATAGAAATGATCCCAGAACTGAGTTAGGCACTTTGCCAATTGCCTGTTAAGCAGGTATTCCACAGCACTCAATCAAGCTACAGCCAGGAGCTACAATTTAATCAATAAAGACTGTAATTGATATTTTCCTTGGGTGGCTATCAAGCCTGAAGCAGCTGCTAACTGTAGAGTAAATACCAGGATGTGTTGAGGAACACAAATAACTGAAAGCTGACAGCTCGCTCTTCAAATCAGTCAGGATGACAGAAACTAAACAATAGGTTGAATATTCAACAGCTAAAGATTATCTTTTACCTTCACCAAGGCAGAGGCCATGTATTTGGCTGTGTTGGTCTGTCTGCCTGTCTGTTAGCAACATTACTCAAAAGGTTCTGGATGGATTTTGATGAAATTTTTAAGACATCTCAGGAATGGAATAATCAACAAGTGATTAGATTTTTTGGGGGTGATTCAGATCACTACCTTGATCCAGGAATTTTTAAAGGATTCTTAACTATGGGGAGATCGGGATAATTTGCCATTAACTTGTAACTAAAAAATAAAGCTCACAATCATTGGCCAAAACAGAAAGAAAAAAAACACACTATAAAAAATAGTACATGGTTTGTTCCTCTGCAGGCGTGTGCCTTCGTTGCAGAGAAACACAGCAGAGACGGCATGAGACCTGCACGGTGTTTACTACATTTCATGTCAAGTTGTTCCTTTATTAATGCAAAGAATGAAGTAGAGGATGGTTCAAATACATTTCTTCCAGCATCCAATTCAGTGTTCCTGTATTTAAGCTTTTTTCTTCAGTATTTTTCTTTCTTTTTAGTAATGCTTAAGTGGTTGTGGGATGATTCAGTTTCTGAAAGTCCCCCATGAGACACTGTGTGAAAATGTGCATTGTAATCACCATATTTAAATGATAATGTGCCTTTTCACTCCATGTGATCCCTGCCTTTTCTCTCGAGTGTGGCCATTTGGGACAACTATAAACCCTTTTGATTTTCACTGTGGTATATAATAGTTCTTATCAAGCCTAACTCAGCTTTTTTCCCCTATGTGAGGCGCTTATATGGCCTCCCTGGAGAACAAGTAGCTGCTTTTAAATGTGATTTTCCCACCAGCTATTCAACAGTGCAAACAGAGTGAGATGGATTTCAGGTGGCAAAGCGCTGATATGCATGAATGCAGCCGTCGCTGACGCTGACCCTGAATAACCCCAACAGGGAGGAAATTATATGAATAAATTAGGTCCAATACATGTTTGCAAAAACAATATCACACTGATTTTACAGTGATGGATAGCTATTGTGGTTATGCTGTATTCACAATTACAAAAAACAAACAAAAAAAAAACAGTACTTAGAACAGAATAGAACTTTACTATCATATATTATGTATAGTAATACATATATTATATTGTATAATATATAATATAGTTATTGCAGCGTCTTCTCATTTAAATAAGGCACAGGTGTTAAGTGCAAATAAACACATGAGGTAGCTTAATAAGGCACATGAGGTGGAATTATCAACTACTCAACCGTTTGTTCAGGGTTCTTACTGCTGTCGGGTAAAAGCTGTCCCTGAACCGGTTTGTCCTTGCATTGATTGATCTGTACCGCCTGCCTGACGGTGACAGATCAAACGTGAGTCCTGGATAATTTTGCCAGCCTTCCGGAGGCAGCGGAAACGGTGCAGTTCTTCCAGTGTGAGGAGAGGGCAGCCCATGATCTTTTGGGCCTTGTTTATGACCCTTTGCAGTGACGTCCTCTGAGCCACAGTGCAGCTGGTGTACCACACACACATGCAGTACACCAGGATGCTCTCATTAGTGCACCTGTAGAAGGATACCAGCAGCCTCTGGATGATGTTATTCTTCCTGAGCATCCCCAGGAAGTGCAACCTCTGCTGGGCCTTCTTCACTAGCTTTGGGGTGTTTACAGTCCACGTCATGTCCTCCTTGATATGGACTCCCAAAAAGGTCTTATTTGACCATAAGTTGTGTTGCATTTTCAATGCTGCTTTTTGAAAAATATCTCATGGCTGTTAAAGCTGGTGAAATGAGCTGAGAAGCCTATGTGAAGTTTAAATTCTCTATCTAGGAATGAAAAATTTAATTACATGACATCAGTGAATGGAGATGCACACTTTTTAATGGCATTGCCATGGAAACCAGATATCCAGAGAAGAGCTTTCTCTGGTCTCAGGACATGTTGACTTGACACTTGACTTGATTTTAAAAACCCTTCAGATCGTTTACAAATCCCAGAACATTCAGGCCCAGAATACATCTGTGACATGTTCAGAGAATATAAACCTAGCAGAGCTCTTAGACCCAAACATTCTGGTCAACTAGTTCAGACCAGAGTCCAGACTTAACATGGAGAAGCATCATTTAGCTGTTATGCTGAAAACAAGTGGAACAAACTGCCAGAGGAGATTAAACTTTCACCAAATGTAGATATTTTTAAATCCAGGTTAAAAACATTTCTTTTCTAATGTGCCTATGAATGAAGTCTGCACGGTAACTTTTAACTTCTCTTTTTAACAATTTTAATGTAATTTATGATTTATTGTGATTCTTGCTCTTGTTTTTCTGCCTTTTACTATTTCTAAATATCTGTAATGCTTTTGTTTTATGTAAAGCACTTTGAATTGTCCTGTACATGAAATGTGCAAATAAACTGCCTTGCCTTGACAAACAATCTTTTTCATATGAAGCCTTCTCCAAACAGTAGTTCTGAACTTTTATGTGAATAAAATGATCCACACTTTAAAACCCACGAGCAAAAAAACAATAACAAAGAAAGAAAAAGAAAAAAATCCACTTTTGTTATTGATCAACTGAACATTTAGAATATCCAGTTCTTGTCAATCATGTGTAGCAATTCAGTGAACAAGTTTTTGGACTATCTGCCAGGTTTTGTGTGTGACAAAACGTCTGATCTGTTTCTTATCTTATCACGGTGATGCTTTTTTTTTTTTTTTTCTTGGCTTTGAAAAGAAAAAATGTTTGAAGTGCCTCTTTGCTACCTCATCAGATACATTCTAGATTTTTTTATTTGATTTCCCTGCCTACTGCTGGCTAAATGGTCAATGGGAATTTTGGAACTAATGCATTTCCTGCTACATTTGAAGAGGAAGGGGAGATGGAAACCTTTGAAGACGAAGGTAAAAAATAATTTGCATTTGTAGCGGGTTTGATGTTTGTGCAAAGCAAACATAAAAGAGAATGTCATCTCTGTGTTATGCTAGTTTAAATTCACTCAGCACGGGTTACATTTATATGATCAGTGCTTACACAACCAATCATAAAATGCCATCACTGGACTTTCAAGTTTAAAATCTTATAACAATACAGAATAAACTAGTGGCAGCAGCATGTGGCAATGATGCATTTAAGATGAGAAAAACTTATTTAAGATCAAACCTGGGTGCCTTCATCTCAATCAGATGGGATGACATGGTTAAAGTGTAGAAAGGCTGTGTTTTTGAAAGCAGGATATACTGCATTATAGAGTAGACCATACATGCCTTATACACATATATGAAACAGGCAAGAGCCTAACAAGTAAAAAAATTTGCATTATTTCTTCTAATGAATTTATTAGTTTATTTAATGCGTTCTGTGTGTGTGTTGATAGGGATGGGGATCCGGCACAGTAACACACACATTCCTATTGGTGGCGGTAGTGAGCCACTGAGCTTGTCTGCCCACCGCAAAAGAAGAAGAAGACGACGAAGGCGGAACAGCAGGAAGCTACATCAGTTGGTCACATAAGGTGGGCATCAGGGTTAATCTGTGGCAAAAAGCTGCAAAAACAGGTGTTCCGCTGTAGAGAGAGTGTGTGTTACGGCGGAACTGCTTGTACACTAACTGCATGTTTCATCCAGGACAAAAACTTAATTATTTAGTGGCGTTATTCTCCCTTTTCACCATGTTTACTGGTGCAGGATGTCTTCGTAGAGTGGCATGGACCGGCTGCCGAAGGTCATTCCCGCTTCTTTGGTTGTATGCAGTAATAACTTGCCTGCTAGTTTTATATAACGAGCACAGACCATTAGAAATAAATAAATGACGTACACCTTCCAAACATACTGTTAACGTTAGCCAGTATTAATGTCGCTGGACGCGATTCTCCATAATCTGAAAAAAGTTGCGCATGCTCAATGTAATTTTTAAATAAAATTGCTCGTTAATTTACGTATATGTAATTAACAACGTTAGCTAATACCCCATTACTTGTTCCTGTAAAGTGAATTATCAATGTGCCTAATTTACAAGAAGATACGCTTTGGAAGCGATGTTGTTTTCTAGTGCATAGGTGTAGAAACAAGTATTTTTCAGGGATACCTGTTGTAAACACGTTGAAATCTTGTATTGCACCGTTGTCATACTTTAATAGATTCAAAAAAATAATACATATAATAAATAGGTTCACAGATTAGTCTATACATTAATCAAATACCTGTCAATATTTTTGGGGCATGATTTGTAAGGCATACAAACACAAAATGATTATAAATACAAATGTTTCACTGTGTTTGGAAACAACTATTAATAAGAATGCTTAAAGTTTGAGATAGGGAGAGAAAGCCAGTAGCTCACAGTTCAAAGCGGATCACAAAATATCATGGGTCACAGAATTTGGTGTTGACAGATCCTTCTGGAGGTTAGTGTGTCTACAAAACTTTGACAAGCAAACCTAATCCTGGATTACACACCACATGAAGCTTACTGCAGTTGAAGACAGGGCTTTACGGAAAGCAGTTGGTTTCAGTACCTCGTTCTGGTAGTTAACATGGGCATACTCGGAGCAGCAGTCTCTGTTGAGTTGGACATTTTTATACTAATTTTATGCCTTCAAGTCCTTCCCTCCTACAGTATCTTCACCTTTCTAAGGTTATTGCTTGGAGCTGTGCTAGCTGTGTCTGTGTGTTAGATACCAGAGCACTGACGTAAATGCTAGAATAACTGCTCTAAATGGCTGCATACACTTTTGTTGTGATTTGTTCTTTTCCTTTTATTCAGAATGGGGAATTTTACCTCCTCAACTGCCGGAGGTCTCTCCAGCACAGCGTGTGTGCAGTTTGTTCAGGTAAGTAGATGTTAACAAATCTGCCTCCTGCTGTCATCTTGTTACTGTTGCTATAGCGATGTGGAGTGGATCTCTCTATTACCAAGTAGTTAACGTGCAGTTTACCCTCTAGGAACATCTCTAGATTTGCATTTTCTTTTTTTCTTTTTATTTCCTGGTATCTAATGCAGTTGTTGACATTTACATGTTTAGTTAGGTAGTGTTGTGTTTGTAAAAGTATCTAGCTTTTTAAATATTATTAATTAATATATATATAATATGTATAATAAATATGTCCTTACAGATGCATAATAAACATGGAATTTTGTAGCAGAACATGGTTGTGATCATGTGCTATTTTTGTGTTCTTTCTATGTTTTTTCTTCAACTTTTTAGGAGATGATTTCACAGAACTGCGTTGTGATATTTTCCAAGACAACCTGCCCGTATTGTAAAATGGCAAAAAATGTGTTCAATGAAATTGGTGCGAGCTACAAGGTGATTGAACTGGACGAGCACAATGATGGGAGGAGACTACAAGAGGCCTTAGCTCAGATGACTGGTGCTAGAACGGTAGGAACCAAGTCCACTGTTCCACTGTATCTCTCATTAATCATACACACCTGCTCTGATGGGTGCATTCACACTGCCGCTGTTCGATCCATGGACCGTGGTGTGCTTTGTTTGGCGCAGTGTAAACACAATGCGCACTCTGATGCAGACCAAAGAAGCAGACTCTGGTCTGTTTGAAAGTTCACTTAAAAAGGGACTATCCAGTGGACCAAAAAGAAAGTTTTGTATGCCAGCTGCGATAAAGCATCAAGATAAAGAAGGAAGTGATGCAGAGTAAGGTTTGGGTAGGAGGAAAACAAAGCCCACAGCATGTGATCAGAAAAAGTAAATGTTCTGCACACCACAGTAAAAATAGGAATCCCCAAGACCAGAGTCCTGCATGGGTCTAATTTTACCAATTACTACTTACTAATTTTAGGACGACCAAACCTTACCCATTAAAACCTGGACTCGACGATGTATAACCCACAACCCGACCCGCAGTATAACGCTAAGTAATCGTAAATACACCCCCGTTACCCCCTTTCATTACATTACTTTCTTAATTAGTTCTTAAAATTAATGTGATAGTGTTGTTTTCTCATTGTTTTCATTTACAATAAAAAAAAAGGAAAAGACTACAAGACAGTAAATATATTGGAAAGTTTATTTTAAGCAGAACTTGCTTTTAACATTTTTTTTTTTTTTAACTTTCTTATTGCATTGAACCACTAGACTTCATCCCTATAGTCTCTGTTATTTTGTCACTTGGGGGCAGTAGAGAAATCTCTAACTGACTGCGCTGGACGCAGAGATGGCAAGAACATGGTTTGGAAATACTCTTGGAGAGCTTAACAGTAAAGGTGACCCCAGCATCTGATAAGAAAGAAAAGAAGAAAGACAAACAATCTTATTGTCACCCACGACCCGCCCAAACTAAAAAATTATCCACCCTTACCCGTGAATTTTAATCTGTGATTTTTAACCTGCAAACAGTGTTTTTGTGGGTACCCGACCTCTGTCCAAGACTGCATCGTCTGGCTCCATTGTTTACTGTTTACTTGTGGTGAAGGAGCCGCCCAATCAATGAGCCCAGTGTTCTTCTTCTTCTTGCTTTGACCTTATTGATCAGTGGTTGTTGTCGGGAGTATCGCCCCCTAGCGAGCAGTTGCTTTAACTATGTGACATTCAGGGTCGCTTCAGTTGAGTGCATTTTGAACACAAACCAAAAGAAGGTGTGAAATGTTTTAAAAATCCCCGCCTAATCAAACCAAGTCCCCCGGACTATCGTGGTGTGAGTCCCCCCTAACAAACACTTAGTCAAATAAAGCATGCAAACAACGACTGGAAAGAATATTTTAATCACCCTAACCCGTATGCTGATGTGCTGCTACCAAGCGTGTCTGATCCTAAAGCTGGAAATATTATCACACACTGCAATGAATCTTCCAGGTAAAGCTATAATAATATCATTTATTTCTTAAGGTGCCCAGAGTCTTCATCAATGGGAACTGCATCGGGGGCGGCTCCGATACCAAACAGCTCCATCAACAGGGGAAGTTGTTGCCCCTCATTCAGCAGTGCACCCCCTGCTGTGTTGAATTCGGGGCCCCGGGCTCAGGCAGCGGACACTTCGAATCCGCCAAATGACTAACCGTTCTTGTCCTTTTTTTCAGTCCAGTATTTATTAGATATTTGCTTGATCTCGTGCTAAATGTTGCACTTTGCTTGAGCATGACTGTGTTCCCTCTTCATCAACATGCAGCGGGGACTTGATGTTTGTTTTGCAAATATATTTTACATGGATATCTATTATTTTTTATTATTATTATAAACGATATTTTTAAAAAACCTGTGAATGGTGAAAAGACTTTGTTTTCTTTTGTATGGTTGTTGTTTGGAACTTTAAGAAAACAATTAATTCAGTAACCTGCACATTTAAAATGTGCGCATAATACATTCACACATTAGTGGATTTTATTTGAGGTAATTTTACATGAGAAAAGCACTTAAATTTGCATAAAGGAAATACTTTGTTGTGCTGCTATTGAATGTTGTTCGCATATAATTTATGTGAATAAAAAGAATATTTTTTTCTTTTGCTGTCATGGGATTTTCTTATATCTTAAGATTTTAGAGAAATTTAGTTTGCAAACTAGGCACACATAAGGAAGTGAGTGTTTTAGATCAAAAGTTATGTATAAACTAAAAAATTACTCATTCTCTTTGTAAATTGAACGTTTACCCCTTGATCTCTAGTGCTGCAAATTTGTAACAAACCACTTCTAGCTTTTTTTCTTATTTCTTTTTTATCTAACTAATCTAATTTATTTATTTATTTGCTTATTTTACTTTATTCCAGTTTTTTTTCTGTATTTATTTTTTTATATAATCAAAAATAAAAAAATTTAGGCATTAAGAGGTCAATATGGGTAACAGCCTGTTAGCATCTTGTAGTATATTTGTGCATACCTACAGTTGCGCTGTATTTGTAGAGTGGACTGACTGGCAGGAATCACCTGCATCTGAAGACAAGAGAGATGGTAGGTTTCCGGAGGAAAAGGACTCCGCTAACTTCACTGAAGATAATGGAGCAGGAGGTGGAGTTTGTTGAGACCTATAAGTACATGCAGTGGCTATCGACTGCCTGGACTGGAAATCCAACACAGATGCTGTGTACAAGAAATGAATTGCACATCTTGAGGCTGCTCAGATCCTTCAATGTCTGCAGCAACATGTTGGAGATCTGTCATCAGTCTGTCATCTCCAGTGTGCTTCTCTTTGCTGCTGTGTGCTGGGGCAGCACCATCAGGCTGGCTCCATCATTGGGTACAAACTGGACAATTTTGAAACTGTGGTGGAAAGGAGAATGCCGAACAAACTGGTTTCCATCATGGATAACTACAACCATCCTCTCCACCACAAACTGGTCAGACAGAAAACAGACTGAGATGCTCAGCTGTCATATGGACAGGTACAGGAAATCTTTCCTGCCACTTTCCATCACTTCAATAAGCAGACGGAAAGAGCCTGCACAGACAACACGTTTTACCTGCTGCTTTTGACATTTAGTCTACTTTTTAAATTCTGTTTTGGCTTGCACATTGTTTTTCTTACAATTGATTTTGCACATCTTTATTTAAATGTATATACTTCTATAGCCTATTCTTATTTTCTCTTACTTTGCTGATTTGTATATGTTGTACATAGATTTGTGCTTGTTTTGCTTATCTATCTATCTATCTATCTATCTATCTATCTATCTATCTATCTATCTATCTATCTATCTATCTATCTATCT
>JBAMHW010000016.1:5625256-5648242 GCA_037177495.1 Rhadinocentrus ornatus | reverse complement strand
TCTATCTATCTATCTATCTATCTATCTATCTATCTATCTATCTATCTATCTATCTATCTATCTATCTATCTATGTCTGTTTGTCCGTCCATCTGGCGAAACACTGCATATGAGAGTGGATATTCAGGTAAAATTAGACTTGCAAGTTGTCAATTGAACATTTCCCTAAACAAATACCAACAAATATTTTACTAAATGACCACAACAAATGCTGAGACGTCTTTGTGCCAAGTACGATAGAATTGGCAGCATTCCTACTGTGTACGCCAGGCATCAAAACAAACGCACCCAGCAAGCCCACATTGCACTGCTGCACCGCAGTGAGGTCACAAAAATTAATTAGCTTGACTTAGCGGTTCACTGCTAAGCTATTAGCATTTGATTTATGTGTATAGGAGGTTAAACTAGCAACATTGTGAAGAATGTCTGGAAGCGCAGGAGAGTGGTGTCTAATGGAAAGTGACCCCGGAGTGTTCACAGAGCTCATAAAAGGTTTTGGTGAGTGTCTTGTTGGGTACCGCTGGCGGCTGATTCATTGTAATGATGCGACAGCTTCTAGCTAGCTAAGCTGCTCTAAAGCTAACAGTAACTGACATTAGCCTGTGCTGATTTTTTTGTTTCTGCTAAAATTGTAGTTATGTTGGGGTATGAATTGTCAGATGCGACATAAACGTTGAATCCTTGAAAATATTACATTAAACTATAAATTACACTGATCCCATCCTTCGTTAATGTTACAGAGTAAGCTAAAGGGCTAGCATTAGCGTAGAAAACAACGGCGCGTGAAACCGTTTTGAATGATGGGTGTTTTGCTTTGCTTTACTGTCAGATATCTTTTCAGAGAAGCTAGCTAAACACACTGTAAGGGCTCGCCACATAAACATTTATAAGCGTGTAATTGTCTATTTCATTCAATATTTGTTGTTTTCAGGTTGCAAAGGAGCCCAGGTTGAAGAGATTTGGAGCATGGAGCCGGAGAACTTTGAAAACTTGAAGTGGGTTTATATGCATGATTACATTGTCTTGTAAGCGTTTTCTAAAGATGGACCTCAAATATATTTGTTCCGTTCCAGACCCGTTCACGGGTTGATTTTCTTGTTCAAATGGCAAGCTGGTGAAGAGCCTGCAGGATCTATAGTCCAGGATTCACGACTTGACCATATCTTCTTTGCCAAACAGGTGAAGTAAACGTTGATCTTGGTTTCTTATAATTCTGCAGCACTAATATAAACATGGTTTAACAAGTTCTTAACTTGGAACAAATAGAAGAAGATATATGCACGTCATTTCACCTTCCCATATACATTGAATCCAGTATCCAACTGATACAATCATCTGCAGGGCAAGAGTCCTAACAACCCCAGATCCTAAAAAAGTTGGGATACTGTGTAAAATAAAAAACAGGAATGAATTGCAGTGACTTGCAAATCTCATCATAGGTTCAGTTTTTGAACACAGCTAACCAAACCATCCAGAAATGCAGGTTGAAGTTCTATCATGGCAAGAAGAAGCTATATAATCCAAACATTTTATTTAAAATGGACTGAGGCAAAGTGGAAAACTTAAAATAGGAATTCTTTCTTTAGTAAGTAGTCCGAGAGGCAAGGCCACACAGTCCTCCTCCTCTTTTAGCTCCGAGTACCATCTGGTTCATCAGCACTCAAAGTATTTCTGATAGAATGAAGGTGTATTGGTGCCTGTGTAGCTTGCACATCTGAAAAGACACCATCAGCCCTGAAAGCATCATGTGCTCCCATCCAAACAGTCTTTTTGTGGAAAGCCTTGCATATTGCAGCAATACGCTAGTTCACGGCACTTTGCATCTATCAACAACAGCAGCATGGCCTCATCTTAGAAAAGTTTAGTCAATATCAGAATACTATTTATTTTTAACGAAATTGTCATGAAAAACACGTTTTCAACATTGATATGTTTTCTGTCTTGTTAATATAATCTTACTTCAAGAGATTTGTAAATGTTTTGCTTAAATTATCACAACATCCAGTCTTTGGAATTTGGTTTGTGGGATCTGATGACTCGTGCAATGGATGTGCCGAAAAAGGGTCCTTTCTTTCTGTCCAATTAATAATCCATCATTCTACCTGTGTGTTTTCAGGTTATCAACAACGCTTGTGCCACCCAGGCGATAGTCAGTGTTCTGCTCAACTGCTCGCATTCTGACATGTTGCTCGGAGACACACTGACGGAGTTCAGAGAATTTTCACAGAGTTTTGACGCAGCTGTAAGTTTATGGTATTTTTGTTTTATGATGCTAAACTTAGATTAGATAAGTGTCTTTGTTCTCTTTTCTTTATCTAATTTAGACCATGGTTATTCAGAAATTGTGGAATGTTCTTGTAAAAAGTCATTCGGCACAGCACCTGAGACCAGAAAAGGAATAAACCAGATGTCTCCTGCAACTTTTGTTCACGCCTGCATTTCCAAGACTTCCACAGTCAGCAGTCTGATTATGCTCGTTCTCTCTTTAGATGAAGGGTTTGGCTCTCAGCAACTCTGAAGTGATCCGACAAGTTCACAACAGCTTTGCCAGGTACGTTCCTGCTTATATCACTTCCAGCTGAAGAGGTTTGGTTTGATTGGCTGTAGGGCTGCACAACATAAAGAAAATTTACCTTCATGGAGATATACGCTTGCAAAAACTGCCTCAACTGCAATAAATTCTAGTCCCTATTTGCATATTTTAAGGAAGTGATCTGATGCTGTCCCGATTAATGCTGAGCATTCATGCTCTGTGTGTATCAACGGTGAATCAAATGGATTCTTACTGTCCTGGACGGCTGCGGTAATAGAGCACGTGGAGTGAGTGTTGTCATGATTGAAGCGATGGAAATGTGGATGCAGAAGAACTCGCGGATAAGAACACAGGACATGCTGAATACTTGTGCCAGCCACCAGGAGAAACGCGTTGAGTCGCCACTTCCACCTACAGGACAACCACTAGGAGATGAATCCAGCAGAATTACCTTGTATCTGCCGGCATGGACATCTGGAGTGACAACATCAGACAGTTGTCTACAGTTACTGATCAGGGTGTATAATCTGACTATCCTGAGGTTATTCTGTTTTTCACATTAGTGCATTAATGTAAACAATGACTTCATGCGACAGAAACTGCTTTTAACAACTGACAATCCACACTGGAATATAAACACAAATCTTGTTCTTTTATCAAAAGTTGATAAAGAAATGGCTTCAAACTTTTGCACTTATTGTTAATTTTCTGTTTTATCTCTAGTTTGAGGGTGCAGGACACAACTGTATGTAGTCTGTGTTAGTGATTGAATGGTTTTCATTAAGAATGGCTTTACGAATGTTAGGCTAAAACAGCACCACTAATGTTCTTGTAGCATTAACAGATGTCTGCATGCGAGTCCTGCAAGAGCCGCCTGAGAAAACATGAAAGTGGCATCACGTTTTATTGATCGCAGACTATACTATACTGTTACTGTAATTCACGTTTTCCTGATGTTGTGAAGCCATAACTGGCTGCATTTTTATTTTTTTCGAACTTGGAGTGAAGTGATTGGTGCATTTGCATCTGATTGCATTTTGCAACATTTTTACAGAAACAAGCATATAACATTTTTTTGTTCTTTTTCTAAGTCTGTACTTGTGGATTCGTTTAGTAGCATCTAAATAATTTGCATGATTATTTTTTCAGTGTTTGTATTTTTTTGTCTTTTGTAGACAGCAAATGTTTGAGTTTGATGCAAAGTCTTCAGCAAAAGATGAGGACGCCTTCCACTTTGTGAGCTATGTTCCTGTAAACGGCAGGCTGTACGAGCTGGATGGACTTCGGGAGGGACCCATTGACTTGGGTAAGCTGAAAAATGCAGTTTATTTTTATATTATGGATTTAAAGCATTGCTATTCAGCTGGCAGCCAACAGGCCAGAACCGGCCCATAAGTGTGCTTGGGCCAAGCCATTGCCAATCTACTTATAAATAGTAAATGACGTAGCAGTGCCGTTTACATGTTGACGGAAGGCCAAAGACACCGGCTTCTTATGAAAATGTCATTCAAAGGAGAAGACGTTGACAGCGAAAACAAAAACATTTCTAGCAGCTGGACTGAAAAGTATGTACATAATGCAGGAGTTTCAGGAGGATTTTCGGTTGGTCCGTGCGTTGTGCCGGTCAAATAAACAAATAAATGAAGTGTGTAAGTAAGAACGGACCAAAGCTTTGATCTAAGTAGTTATCGGAGAAGAATAATTAGTAGCAGTACGCGGATCGATACTGAAACATTCATTCTACCAGCATTTATAGAAGGAAACTTTCAGGATAGGTAGGAACTACTTCTAATGCCCTCCGTAGGTGTTGCAGCTGCGCGGTTCACTCACTGCTCAGTGATCAGTCCCACGCGCAGCGATGAGTGGAGATATTTCAGCTCCACAAACAGCAACAATGTGCAGGTTGTCCACAAACCCCAAAGTATTGAAAATAACACAGACCCAGAGGTGACATAAAGAGGAGGACAGGTGCTGTTAGGGCGGAGACAGACGTTACTTTGAGTCCCTTGGTGCTGGACAGTGTACCTGGTACCAGGAGAAAATATGGAGCTGTTGGATGTGTGTAGCTCGGTCACTGGTTTTTGAGGAAGTGATTTACGTCTGTCTGCTGCAGGCCAACAACATGTTTCCTGCAGTCTTAAAACTAAGGCTTCCTGTTTGGTCCAATGTGCTGTAACAAATATGGTTATGAAATGAGTAATGAGATAGGTAAATATCAGTTTAACAGGCCTAGATTCAGTCAGCTAAGATTACCTGCAGAGTAGACAGGTGTCAATAAACTTTTCGATACTGGGAATCAAACAGCCATTATGAACTTTTTAAATACACAAGATGGAGAATAACATCAATAGGCTTCATTTTATTTGGTTAACTGAATAATTGTAAATGTAGGGATGGACAGATGCTGAGGCGTTTCATTCCTGTTGCCAACAGTTTGGCTCATGGGAAAATGTAGTAGAATAGCTTTGCTTTAAAGTTTCAGTACAGATTATTAATGTGAAAGTGTTCAAGTCAGCGTTCTGCTTCATGCAGCTGATTATAGTCGGACCATTTTTATTAAAACTTTTTAGGACGACAAGGAGCAGGCTTGCAGCCACCGTATGTTTCCACGATGCTTTATGAGTTTTTCTGTTTGTCACCAGGTGCATGCAGCCAGGAAGACTGGATCAGCGCGGTCCGTCCAGTAATTGAAAAGAGGATACAAAAGTAAATGTTCTATCTAAATGTATTCTGTCAGTTTTAGGACGACCAAAGACTTGACCGTACTTTGTTCTCCTCTTCAGGTACAGTGAAGGAGAGATCCGATTCAACCTGATGGCCATCGTGTCAGACAGAAAGATGATCTATGAGAGGAAAATCGCAGAGCTCCAGACGCAGCTTACTGAGGTTCGGAGCTGCACAGGATCAGCGATGGTTCCTTATTCATTCAGCTGCTCTGGTTTTGAATAAATTTAGTGTGTTTAACAATCTTCTTTAAACATTTTTAGACGAAGAAGAATCTTAAGATGAATAAGAAAAGGAGCACAGGAAAAACAAACAATCCGTAACGGAATCATTTTACCTGAACGTTCCGGATCACTAGGAATATTGATCACATCCCCAGCAAGTGTCTGCATTACTGCAGCAAGCTGGATCTTTAAACCCGTGGATGTCGGCAAAAGAAGAGTTTTTAGATGACTGAAGCTAGCTCGCGTTAAAATAAAAAGCTAAGGATACATGGTGTTTGCCTCCTAAAACATGCCGATTGCAACAGATTTTTAATCTTTGGTTGAGATTGGGATTAATGTCATCAGTTCTGTTCTCATGTCTGAGTAGAAATTTCCTTTTCCTTTCTGCTTTCAGGATGAGCCAATGGACACGGATCAGAACAGCACATTTCTCAGCTCCATCCAGTCGGAGATTGCAAAGTGCCAGCTCCTCATCGAAGAGGAAAATCAGAAACTTAAAAGATATAAGGTGGGAAACCTCCTCAGCATCCAAGCCTCGTCAGTAACCGAACATCTTTAAAGTCTTGCAGCGCTTCCGCCCATTTAGCGCCTTTTTTTAATCTAAGAGTCCTGTTAGGCTCAGTTTGTTAAAACTGTTTTCTTACAGATTGAAAATATTCGACGAAAGCACAACTACCTTCCTTTCATCATGGAGCTACTGAAGACGCTGGCAGAGTACCAACAGTTAATACCTTTAGTGGAGAAGGTATCTTTTTTCCCCCCTTTTCTGCAGCTTTAAGCTTTATTTACTCTTAATGCACGGCAGTGTGAGAGTTTAGAAACCTCATCCATCCGCCACTAAGCATGCATATTAATTTAATGAGCTCTTTGGGTACCACCACTAAGAGAGAATTATTGTTTTTCTGCTTTGAAGTTAAGGGTTCTGTTAAAAACTAATTATCAAATGTGATAATGGTATTCCGGTAAAAGGAGAGAAAAATGCTGATCACTGAAGTTAAATCTTTTCACACTAAAGGGCAGATTTTCTTTCTTATATTCTAAGTTCATTTAAACATAATTTAATTAATCTTCTGCACATTTATTTATTTTTTGTGCCACAAAATGATAAATTTTGAATGTAATATTTTGATCTTACATGTATGTGGATTTGTCACCAGGCAAAGGAGAAGCAAAGCGCCAAAAAAGCCCAGGAAGCCAAGTGAACAGCACACACTTAGAGAAGCCTCTGAATATACACAAACATGCTTCCAGAGCCCCACAGTCTGTCTTTCACCTGAGAGCTATCCCTCGTTGTATTCATGTGAATGACCCTGGACTGCCTGCAGCGCTCTCACTGTGGCTTCCTCTGAACCATCGACAAGCGAAGACCTGCTCTGCGGCTGAAGCACAGGGACTAAAACGTTGTCCATGTTTGTTCATCAGTTGTAATGCATGAATGAAGGAAAGATGTCCTGAAATTGTTCTCTTATTTTCATAATAAAAAGTCTAGATGTTTGTTTTCATGAACAAATTTACAAATGAAATATCACATTTAAAAACAAAAAATGCTTGCAGATGTTTTTCCTATCGGTGGGTTAATTCATTCTTGGTGGATCTTTGGCACCATCTGCTGTTGTAACCGTGTAATGACAAGAACTAGCCCATCTCAGGATTCAGTAAGCTATAGGACAGTATATGGAGTTTGACCTAGTACAACTTATTCAAATTAAGGTCTTAGTTTGTGACTTGAGTGCACACAGCGTAGCCGGTTCTATAAATCATTTAGAAAGATCAGGTTATATGAAGCCATAAAAAGTTAAGAAAAAGATTTTATTTGGAAACAAACTGTAATGTAGACAACGTGGTTACTTGCTATTCTGCTAATCAATAAAGGGGTATCCATGTATTTTGAGATTTGACTTTAAAAGATATCTACACATGGAATAAAATTATAAATCAAGGGTCTCGTGTTATATTGATGAGCTAAATTAGGGTGAAGCGTCCTGATCCAAAAAATGATATATCATGAAAAACTGTTTCTAGTACTGTTTATATCTACTTGCCATGGGTCCACGTGCACGGAAGCTCTGGTGGCTCTGAACTGCATTAGCAGCTTTTTGGATATTAATCACATTAAAAGACATAAGACAAGTCTACATGTACACAGGTTTTTTGTGTAAGTACATGTAGTGCAGTCAACGCTGTACCTTTAATCCAGGGTTTACCAACTCCAGACCACCTGGGCCAGTGTCCTGCAGGTATTTCAACATTTCCCTGCTGCAACACACCTGGTTCAAGTTAAATGGTTCTCCAACAACCTGTCAAGTCCTACACAAACCTCTTAACAACACATTATTTTAATCAGGTGTGTTGAAAACCTGCAGGACCCTGGCCCATGTTGGTGATCGCTCCTTTATGTTTCAGCTCAACTAAGTGTCAGTAGTTTTAGTTTTATATAGAAATAAGAAATGAACCCCACTGTTTGTCATTCATCCCTCTTTACATAACGCTGCTCCCAGTTTTACTACGAACCTTAGAAACACTTTTCTTGCACTTGCTGAATGTACAGTCATGAGTGGAGAAAAGCCGAAGTGGAGGAGCTTTTACTGCTGCATTATTTCTGTAAGAATGATTATATTCTAACCAATAAACTATTCATTCCAGGTGGGTCCACGACCAATTTTAAAATTGCCCTTTATTTCTGTGTGTGCACATGGGAACAGTCACAGTTTACACAGTACTTTTAAAATAGTGAAAAAAGACACAACAGCTTTAGCCTCTGGTTAAGTCAATTTAAGCCTTCTAGATTTAGTTTAGCATTTTTCATTTTCTATTTTGCTCCAACCCTCCAGTGTAATGTTGATGCATGCTTGAGTTTCATTACATCCTCGGCCCAACTAATCTAGGCAGTCCCACTGGCTTTTTCCAAATTACATAAGGCACTTTCTAAAACACCATCTAATTATGTATCTACCGCTCAAAAGTTTGGGGTCACCCAAACGGTTAACGCTTTTTTCATGAATACTCACATTTTATTAATGAAATGAGTTGCGAAATGAATAGAAAATATAGTTAAAACGCTGACAAGGTTAGAAATAATGATTTTTACTTGAAATAATCCTTTTTTCCTTCAAACTTTGCTTTTATGAAAGAATCCTCCATTTACAGCAATTACAGCCTTGCAGATCTTCGACATTCTAGCTGTCAGTTTGTTGAGGTAATCTGAGGTAATTTCACTTCATGCTTCCCACAACAGCTCAGTAGGGTTGAGATCTGGTGACTGTGCTGGCCACTCCATTATAGACAGAATACCTGCTGGCTGCTTCTTCCCTAAATAGTTCTTGCATAGTTTAGAGCTGTGCTTTGGGTCATTGTCTTGTTGTAGGACAAAACTGGCTCCAATCAAGCGCTGTCCACAGGGTATGGCATGAGGTTGCAAAATGGAGTGATAGCCGTCTTTATTCAATATCCTTTTTACCCTGTACAAATCTCCCACTTTACCAGCACCAAAGCATCCCCAAACCATCACGTTTCCGCCACCGTGCTTGACAGATGGCGTCAAACACTGCTCCAGCATCTTTTCGTTTGTTCTGCATCTCACAAATGTTCTTCTTTGTGATCCAAACACCTCAAACTTACGCCGATTCATCTGTCCATAACATCTTTTTCCAGCATCCTGGAGTCACCTCTTCACTGTTGATGTTGATACTGGCGTTTTGCTGGTACCATTTAATGAAGCTGCCAGTTGAGGACCCGTGAGGCGTCTGTTTCTCAAACTAGAGACTCTGATGTGCTCGTTCTCTTGCTTAATTGTGCACCGGGGCCTTCCACTTCTCCTCCTGTTGTGGTTAGAACCAGTTTGTGCTGTTCTTCGAAGGGACTAGTACACACCATTGTAGGAGATCTTCAGTTTCTTGGCTATTTCTCTCATGGACCAGCCTTCATTTCTCATAACAAGAATGGACTGATGAGTTTCAGTGAAAAAAAATTTTTCAGGCCATTTTGAGACTATAAGTGAACACACAAATGCTGAAGCTCCAGATACTGAACTAGCCAAAGGAAGACCAATTTCATTGCTTCTTTAATGACTGAACAGTTTTCAGCTGTGCTAACGTGATTGCACAAGGCTTTTCAAATGAGCAATTAGCCTTTTAACATGATAAACTTAGATTAGGTACCAGAATACACCACTGGAACACAGGAGTGATGGTTACTGAAATGAGTCTCTGTACACCTATGTAGATATTCCAATAAAAAAAACACTGTTTCCAGCAAAAACAGTCATTTACCACCTTAACTATTTCTAGACTGTATTTCTGGTTAATTTCATGTTTTAATAATTGGGGAAAGTGCTGCTTTTTATTAAAAAATCACCACATTTCTAAGTGATCCCAAACTTTTGAGCTGTAGTGTATATATATATATATATTTAAATTTTTGTGTGATTTTGTTGTCAGCACATTCAACTATGTAAAGAACAAAGTGTTTAATAAGAATAGTTCATTCATTTACATCTAGGATGTTATTTTAGTGTTCCCTTTATTTTTTTGAGCAGTGTATTTATATATATATATATATGTGTGTGTGTGTGTGTGTGTGTTTGTAAATGATAATCTTTTAATTTCAACTCCATTGTTATAGTAATTCAAATTCATGTGCATGAGGGTGCAGAATGTGCCCACAGAGGAAACATCTGTTTTCCGTTTTATAAATAACAAGGCAAGATCAGTGCAATATGCACAAAATAACTTAGAGTTGAAACAGTTAAAATAACCTGAACACCATCCAAAAGTGACTTTTTATTTGGGTATATTCCCGCAGACGTATGTGGATGTTGTGGAGATGATGATCTGGAAGGAAACAGTGAAGCCATACTTAGCTGACTTATAGGCTGCACTTGAACAGAGTACATTTGAAGGCCTGTGCATTCTGACGCATCTGCAGTCTGCTGACCAAAGTAAGACGTGGCCTGTTTCTAATTTGGGACTTAGTGTTTACATATGCACCTTGAGTACTCCTTGGATCTGATCCCAGAAGTCGGTTGCCAAGATCGTGCATGGCAACGAATGAAATCCCCACAGGTTTTACTACCAGCTCAGAGAGACAGTGAGTCTGTTTTACTATCCTGTCTGTCATGCCACGTGGAGGAGCAAACAAAAAGCGTTCACAATGTCAGTGCTCCAGTTCTGCCCGGTGTTCATGAATACCTTTACCACCACACTGCACTTCCCCCATGATTAAACATACAAATTATCAGTGGGTGTGTTCATTGTTGTTGTTATCTTTGTATTTGGATGTGGTCACAAAACAAAGTGGTGAGGGATGAGGATGCAGATGCCACAAAAAGGAATGAAGTCTTAAAAATAGCCAGGCTGCTGCAAAATGGAATTTTTTCAGGTCAAGCCTACATGAGGGGTTGAAGAACCCTCATTTGGACAGCTAATTATCACATATAATGCCTCAAAGGCCTCAAAGAGGCTAAACGTACCAAAAGTCTTTGGGCATAAGCATTTGAGGTACAAAACAATTCAGTTTGCCTGAATGGCTTAATTTTTGTGACTTATTGTCCAGACCTAGAAGTTTTAGAATATAATATTTAAACCAACAAAGGTACTTTAGTTGCTAAATGCTAAAATTCTCACAGTTGCTAAAAAGTTAAAAGCAGTTGGAAGGTTTATACTATTTGGAGGTAGTTAACAATGCATAAACCAACGGAAAAAGCAATTATCTAAAAACACCTTCAGGCTGGATTGGAGCCGTAAAACAGACTAAAAAATTATACATTGCAACATTAACATCTGTACTGGAGGAAAAATGGTTCAATTGCTGTAAAAATATGATTCATTTAGTATCTTTGCCATATCAGTGATTTATGGCCATAAGACACATGCAAGAGCCTGTGAAGAGGAAGAAAAAGTTGTTGCAGTTGTTTTGTGAGTAAACTTGAGTTTATCCACGTAAAAATGGATCATATTTATTTTATTTAATTCAAAAACAGGCAGCTGCATGTGGATCCACCTTGTCAAAGCAGAGAAAACCTACGGAGGGCAAGTGATTCTGGGATATTTATCAAATAGAAATAGTTGATGAACCACAAAAATACTCAAAATGTTAGTGGATTTGTTTGTTTCCAGTTTGATCTCGACTTCTCACCAGGATCGGGCAGGGAATTCTAAATCATTTCACATCTTCGTTTGGTTTGTTTTACGGACCGAACCGCACTAACAGCATCGTGGAGTTACAAGAGCTGCTTGCTATTCCCCAAAACAACCACTCATAAAAATTAAAAAGCGGGAAGAAGAAAATCCAGCTCATCGATTGGTCAGGACCAAAAACATCTTGTTCACCACAAATAAACAATAAGTGGAGAATAAATGGAGAATAAATGCTGCGTTGCACAGGAAACGGACCAATTTCAAACGTTAAGGACTCAGAAGATGAATGAAAGGCTCTTTGTCCATCTTTAGTGTAGCAGGGGTCTGCAAGCTGCAACTCTCTGGTTCTTCCACAATTAATACATGTCTACAAATGCTAAAGAACTAATGTTTTTAAATATAGATGTAATAACAAATGCATTTTTTTGCTTAGAAATTTCTTAGGAATAATTGCATTGAATTTCCACAACAAAATGACACTAAAAGTACCAGTAATATTTTTTTGTATCTATTTTTCTTGTCATTTGGTTGGAAACTGAGCTATTTTTTTTATACATCATTTTTCACAAATACTTACATCCTATAGAATAAAGTCTGTCTATCCTCTTTGTTTAGAGTTTTTTTTTAAATATATATATTTTAAAACCTAAAAATAGAAATACAAATTTGGTTCTTCAAAAATAACAACAAATTTCCTTTAGTTGATATTTATCAAAAATGATAAATTGTCTTTTCAAAAAGTCTGGTAACATTTGCAGCTCTAAACGAGTTTTATTTAGCTGGGCTGAGGGAAAAATGGCTCTTTGGACTGTAAAGGTTGCAGACCCCTGGTGTAGAGCCGTGGTTCCCAACCTATCTTCCTTGGGGACCTCCTTCATGCAAATTCTAAAAAGCCATGGACCCCCTGCCCCACCCAGGGCTGAAACCATACTTGGTTATAAGCTTTAAAAAGTGAGAGTGAGCCCTGTCCTTCAATAAAACCAAAGTTAAATAAACAACATACATCCTTGCCTTATTTCTTTATTTTTTACTTAAATAGGGACAATGTGTGAACATTAATCATAATGGCTCTAAAAGTTCAAAGCCTTGGGGACCCTCTGTACTCTTTTCGGTGGGGGGGAAACCACTGGTGTGGAGAATAAATTAGTCATTATAAAGCCCATATTGCAATATGCTGCTAGAAGGAGGGCATCTGAGATCTTTGCCATCTCCCACTAGATTGATTGACCACTAGATGTGTAAAGTTATCGCCTCATCAAGGCTACTCTAAAAGATAGGCGTGTATGAGTTCATTTAAACATTTGTGCTTTAAATAGTTTGCAGATAAAATCTTCTGCTAACTAAGCTACTCCTCTAAGCTGCAGGTCAGCAAAGCGTATGATGCCAAAGAAGTTCAGGTGCAAAAGCAATGATCCCATCACACCATGACAGCAGGGCACAGGTCTGAGGAAGGAGCAGCAGTAGCATCCGTGTGACCTTCCTCTTGTCAGCTTCCATGCTGTGAGTTCACAGCATCTGTGTGCAGACAGGAGGAGGCGTCACTCAAGGTGTTAGCTCCTCCGCTGCACTTCAAACACAGCTGCTGTGGTTAGTGTTGGGGAATGTAACATTCTTAAAAAGACGAGGAATGTTGTCATGCGACTGAACATGCAGGACTAAAAATATGACGGTGAATGATGCGTCAATGCACCATTGTTCATACTCAACAGTCCGTGACTCTTATCTTCATGATTGTATCTTTTCTATTTTTGCTCCATGGTCATTTTTTCAGTCGCTTTCTTTTCAGGTGCAGCTCCAGCTGCAACACAGCCAACGTGTTGGTGGAGTTTGTGCAATTTATCGGCTAAAGGAACAGAACGTTTTGAAACTGGTGGGGGCCAAAGCAGAGAATGTACTGCACATCCTTAGATGACCAGAAAGAAACTATTTTAAGACTTTTCTGTGGACATTTGAGTTTAAAATAATTTGATGACATTTAGACAAACACATGAGAGAATTTTGGCTTTGAGAACATATTTTATGTTACAAGCAATCCAGCTGCTCAAAGCTTAAATACACATCAATGTAATGCTGTATTCAAATATTTACAGTATTTTACATGATCACAGTAATTTCAGGAGCCATCAGTGGAAACTGTGAATATTATCATATAAATTAGTTTTTTTGTGTGTGTGTAAACTGGTGCAATTGAAAACTAAAGTTACATGGGAAATTTCTCCTGTTCAAAGTTTTACGTGGCTCTCATCACAGAAAATACATTCTGGCAGCACTGTCGTTTCATGTGAGGTGCAAAGTCTTATCAGCTTTAAATGCAGTAGCACTACAGCATCATTTTCTCCAGATGCATCATTACAACACATTTAAATAGAGCCATCAACGTAGTGGAGATAACAACTGTGATGAAAACGGAACCTTAATCTTGTGCTGTAAAAATTGTCTGTGCTTCACGTAGCATCCTGTCTCATCCTCCCTGCTTCCTCATTGAAGTCACTCAGCAGGATGAGCTAAAAATGGCTTCACCTTTTGTATTTTCCACTCTCAGCGCTACTGTTTATACTCAGAATTTGCATTCAGGTCTATTATCCTGAGCCAGTGCCTGGAATAAACTTCATCTGCAGTCACTTCACAGGCACAACGGTAAACAAACGACTTCAGGAGTGGGTGTTTGGTTTGACTAGGACTTTATATGCTTGCCCTCTCCCTTGGCAGCTGCACACAGTTCTTTGTAGAGGTCGGAGTTGATAAACCTCGGGTATGAGTTGTTTTCCATCAGGCTGTAGACTTTCTTTTGAGCTGCCAAGAAGCTATTTGGAGTGGGTGCATGGAGACTCTGGATGATGGCATTTTTGGTGTGGAAGTCCAGGTTAATCTAAGACCAAAGAACCACACAGAATGAGCTTTGCCATTCATCCGGGATGGTAAATTTATTAAATTCAGCTGTAAGATAATACATTTATTAAAGGAAATTCCATTACCTCCTTGGCAGCTTCACTTTTAATGAACTCCTCATAGATGCTGTTAGCCTTGGATACCAGATCTTTGTGCGATGATAGCGTCTGAAAACCCTCACAAGCTGTCCAAAACTCGATGTTCTCCTCGCAGAACTCAGACTTCAGAAAGATATGAAAAGCAGCTTTCCCATCTGTGTGTGTGTGAGATGAGGGGGAGGGGGGTAGAAGAAGAAGTGTGTCAGTGCAAAGCTGGTGACATTGACTGGCTCTTCGCCCATTAATAGAAGGTAAAGTAGGTGCAAAGCCATTGTAAGCTTTGTTTTATTGAGGGCAATAAATTGCTTTCATTCATCTCCCAGTTACTATGTGACCTTTGAGAGGCTTTTATGTAACAATGCTCCAGCAGAGGGATGAATGGTACTTACATTTATGACCAAGTAGTTTGTCAAGTGACTGCGCCCATAGGTTCACGTCATCAACACTTGGCCTGAGGGTGGAGAAGAGATAATTATGGCTGAGACGGCTACTACGTTTGTAGGGTCAGTGTACATTCTTTCCATTGATTATCACTGTTACATGTCGCTAGAATTGTTTTACCCTGCAAAAACAAGGAGCTGCTTATCCAGTTATGTCTCTATATTAGTTATTAACTTTCCTGCATTCTGTCATGTGCTTTTCCTTTAGAATCTAGTGAGTTATATGTTTATAAACATGGCAGGAAATTCACAAATGCAAATTATTAGCAAAACTTTTCAAATGTAAATATATTTATAAGTTAACTGAATATAGTTTGAAGTACAAAGATGGTGTCCATTAAAAATATTAGTTATGTAATCTCTAAGGTACATAGATCTTACCTGTAGGATCTGTTTTTCATTAGATGCAGTATTGACTGAGAGGAATTTGTCTTCAGCAGAAATCTAATCCTGTGCCTCCAGTTTTTCCTCCTATAAAAAATGTAAGAGTTCACTCATCTTCTTTTTTTTTTAAATCAAAATGCAGTTTTTCTTTTTCTTTTTACAAGGTCATTCCTCATCAAATGCTGAGTTTACTTACTTTATCCCCTTCTTATCTGCAGATAGATCAGTAGGCTCCATGCAGTCGCTAAAAGCCATGTTTAGGGGTGACACACTGGTGAGGTTCTCTCTCATGGTTCTGTCTCGGCTGCTTCTCCCTCTTGGCTCGTCAGGCTGCTTTATAGTCTCTCACTCTCCAGCCAGGACCAAGAGTACAACGTGCTGAAGGCGGGTCTGAGATGACAGGTTCTTAATGTGATTGGCTCATGCTGTGTTAACACAGACCTGGCCTGGTATGACTCTCAGGGCCTGAGGCAAGGATAGGCTGTGATTGGATAAACATTCCCTCTCTGAGTTTCCTGCGAGCTTCCATTTTTAAGAGTAGGGTCAGGATGTGACGTACATGTAATGCTTTATTTTTCCTTTTTTTTTCATTTGACTAAGATCAAGATGTGTTGTGGGATAATAAAACTTTCTGTCCTCTGTTTTGTGTATTTTTCTCACTTCTCTTTCCAAAAATACAGCATTGCTTTGATTTTTAAACAACTTGTACAGACAGTATTTTTAAATTAATGAACAACACATATCATTTGTAACCATAAGAGACATTTTCTTATTTATCTAGGACAGTTGTACTATGAATATTCATACAAGACAATGGATTCATAGAAACTTCTTAACACTACTGGTAGTGTTCATGTTTGACAAATTATTCATGCAGGTGTGGATTTATGAGTCATCGATCATGACATTTGTCATGATGGTTTGCTGAGATTTGACAAGTTGGTGCAAAAATGATGAGGTAATATCCTGTCACCCTTTTAGGGAGTGTTAACAACATGTGAGAACAGGTTAGGACATTTTTCACATTCATCTGATACAACCTTCAGAAAAACTTTTGGAAGCGTGAAAGAGACAAAGGTGCTTTAGTTAAGCAGCTATTTATAGCAAAGGATTCTAAATTTAGATTTAGAGGAAGTTTTCCTCCTTCAGCAAATGCACAGTCAGGCATTTCCTCTAATTAAAGGCCATCTCATTGTCAATATGACTTTGTGAACATGCAGATAAATGAGATAATTCACATGCAAGCTCTGCTGCATGTCTGGAACCTTCCATCCACTCACATTTAGTTAAATGTTCGTTTTACACCTTGCAACTTTAACATGGGAGTTAGACCACTGCATCTGTTCCAGATATTCTCAGTGGGGTTCAGGTCTGGACTCCATGGTGAAGCTGATGTGGCACACCTCTTGAACCACTCTTTCACAATCTGAACCCTGTGAATCCTGGCATTGTCATCTTGGAATGTGGTCAGGCCACCAGGGAAGATGAAATAACCTGCTCATTCAGTAAATTCAGGTATCAGCCGACCTCCTTCTTTGGGCAAATATTGTTGCTGTATGTAGACCTGACCAGCTGCAACAACTCCAAATCACAAACTGCCTCCACAGGCTTGTACAATCGGCCCTCGGGATGATAGTTGCATCACTTCATCTGCCTCTCCTCTTACCCTGATGCTCCCATCATGAAACAGGGTCAAATCTGGACTCATCAGACCACATGACCTTCTTTCATTGCTCCAGATTCCAATATTTATGCTCCCTAGCAAATAGAAGCCTTTAATTATTATTTTTTTTAATTAGTCTCACTGATAAACAGTTTTCTTACACAGCTGTTCAGTCCCAATCCCACAAGTTCCAACAGTGTGCATGTGGACATACTTTTCCTTTAATTAATGTTCTTGTTTATTATCAGGGATCACATACAAATACATTATACACAGCGTAAAGATGCTGTGTACCAGATTAAAGCGCACTTACTAGTTTCCATCTGTAGTCCCTGCAGCAGCCAGAAAGGAAATTACAAATCTAAACTCACTCACTTAACAGCATGAATAAATTACTGGAATGACAATAGACAAAGGCTTTAGTGCTGACTTTTTGAATGAAAAACATAGCAGTGAGTTCTACTGTTGTTGTTTTACTATTTGATTTCTGCAAATGTTTAAGTGACCTCATATCGCAATCATTCACGATTTTTTTCTAACCACTATTCTTCCAGTTTTGAATAAACCCAAATTTAGTTGTGGATGCATTCCTTAGTTTTGCAGCATACTGCATGTTGATGTTAAAGTCGGCTAAACAGGACTTGGATCATCTTTAGTTTTTACTTCTTGCATGTCTTGTTTTCTTGTTTTTTTCTATTTTGTATTATTTCTAAAGATAAAATTTACTCCTGCCAGTGATACAATTGACAAAAAGCCTAATTTATTCACACACAAACCACATTTCTAACCCAAAAATGAAAGATATGTTGCATGTAGGGATCTCTAGCAGTTGTAGTTGCAAGTCACTACCAACTGAATACTCTTCACATACAGTGTCTTTGTTGTTACATCTGTGTTGCCATAGTAACATAATGTTACACCATGGAGGAAAGAAGGTGGTCTGTTTATTTTCATACACTACTACACTCATGCAAACAAAGTTAGGGTAACAAATTTTTGTTTATGTTAATAATAAGCCCTATATACACAATCTGGACCCCACAGTGTATTTTATTAATTTGTAAGATTAAAGGTAGGATTTATAGCCATATAACCTCAGACAAGATTTTGCCTTTCATATGAAGAGCTGTGAATGAACTCACTGCTGCATGTACTAAAAAATGTTACCCCTCCTTTTAGAAGCAGATTAACAATCAATAACTACTTCAAACTAAGTCTCAATACATGTCAATAATTACAGAATAAATACTAAGGAAACCACTAGCAATACCTGAACATGATATCATGTACACATCTGAGTATCCTTGTTGACTTGAGGGTTTTGCAAATATAACAAGGTCACAGGTGATTCGGATGTATAATATTTACTAAGTTAAACCTGCAGGTCTAGTTTTATTAAACAGCTGATGAGTAAACCACATCCCCTTCGCTTCCTACCAACGCTGCCTTCTGTCGGGTTTAGTCATAATAGGTACAGGTTGCCTGGGTGACATTTTATTTAAGATAAATCTAATGGTCTTACAATAAGGAAAATAAAGAGGTGAGCTATAACCGGATTGAAATAAAGTAACACAAGTGTGCGGTACTTACCAAAAAAAAGTCCAGTAAAATTCCTGTCCAGTAACAGTTTGTGCCAACAATGACATCATATTCCCGAAACACTAAGAGGCCATTAATGTTGTGGAACGGGACGAGTGTATAAAAAGAATTATCACATTTTGTTCTACATTATCATCGCTATAATGCATCTGCGTCACCTGCTGCACAATGTTGTAATTATAAGCGGCCTCCCTTTCTCTGATGTACGAGTTTAGAGCGCTGCTGGGTGAAAACATGGTGTTCACCTCGTGTGTTTATTATGATGTGCAGACTGTGTGTAGGCAGCCGCCTGTTTAGAAGTGGATGGAGAGCAGAGCCAAGTTTCCACTGAGGCAGGAGTTTTGTTCGGAGAGCCTTGTGCAGAAGGTGATTCCCACCACTGGTTTGCACCGCTTGTTCTTTTTTGGAAGATGAAGTTATGAAGCAAGACAGGACATTAGGGCTTTTTCTGTTTTGACTGACAGCAGTTAGCACCAAAACCAAGAGTCTAGATTTAGTCCAAAAATATGTGTTCCGGTCCAGGAGGACACGTCTGTTAGCCAGGCAGAGAAAATGAACCAATTTTCTTTTACTTAGACATAAACAATGTAGCAGTGAGAAGAAATTAAAGATGAACAGTGGAGCGTAGCCTAACTACCCTAATATGGACTTTCTATTCTAGCTGTAACTTGTAATCACAGTTAAAATGCATGTAATTAGTGTAAAAACTGCAGCTGCTGCATTTTACCAACCAACTCAAAAAGATGGTGGCTGCCAAATGAAATGAAATGAAAAATACTTTACAAATCCCAGAGAGAAAGTGCAATGTTGTAGTAGGGGTTTTATTTTTTTTAAATTATTTTTTAAATGACTGAAATTTTACTTATCACTTTTTAACAAAACAATAATAATAATTAATCAGAGAATAGAAATGCTAAGTATTCAACCTCATTTGAACTGAATTAATTAATATTAGGGTGCTTATTGCTAATCTGCCTGGCATTATTATAGATTAAAATCCCTCCCTGAAGTGGATGTAGAGTCCCGAAAATAATTTTGGCCTAAATATAGAGAAAACTCATCTGCAAGGTTCCTTTGGTTGATCCTGTTAATCATTTCTGCAAATAACAAGTCTGAAGTTTCATGATTCCACAAAGACAAGAAAAACAAAATTATGATGAGCACGTAAGAGCGTGGTCAAACACTTTTCTTACGATGTGTAAATATCAATATGTTGCATAAATGAAGATGGCACATAGCACAAATGCTAAAAGTTTCAGTCCCAAACTCTAAATCTCCATCAAATCGTAACACAAAACGTGGACATTATCTCTGCAAAAGCAGAAGCAGAATACAATTAGAGAAGTTTTAGCACAACCATTCCAGGTGAGGTCTCCAAAAATGGCCATTCAGGCATCCAATCAGGGGACCTTGGGTTTTAAAGGTGAATCTGGGTGTCCTTTTTGTAGCACCCATGAGTTAGATCATATCTAACTTCCATCTAAACTACTTGGACATTTTGACAGATATAAACAAAAAAAATAAAGAAATAAAAAATAAAACCACTAAAAAGGAAATTTACAACAATAATAATAAAAACACTGTGCAAATGAGTGCAATGTAAATGTAAGTACAATGTGCGTTGTTCAGGTTGTGGCAGCATTTATACAACGTTAATATGACGTGTAGTGTCCGTGGGGGGAGCGGGTTATGGTTGAACCAGTGTCAGAGTCATAGGGGGGTCCCGGGCCATGTTGATGAGGCCGGTTGCAGAGGGGAGGAAACTGTTTTCATGGCTTGAGGTTTTGGTCCTGATGGACCGCAGCCTCTTGCCAGAGGGGAGCATCTTGAAGAGTTTGTGACCGGCTTGGGAGGGGTCAGTCATGATCTTTCCTGCACGCCTCAGGGATCTGGCGGTGAACAAGTCCTCAAGGGAAGGCCGATTGCAGCCAATCACCTTCTCTGCAGAGCGAATGATACGCTGCAGTCTGCTCTGGTCCTTGGTAGTGGCAGCAGCGTACCAGATGGTGATAGAGGAGGTGAGGATGGACGTGTACCATCATTTTAAAATCATTGCAGAGAGAAAAACCACAGCTGTGGTGTCATAGATGGTATATAAGGCTTTTAAAACAAGCATGTTGTTTTTTTCTATGAAAATTTCCACCATTTTTACCACTGTTGATCCTGCTACATTACTTCCAATCGAATTAGTAAGAACACTGTTACTTGCATGTTGCCGCTGGCAGTCATGTAACATTATTTTGAGGACATGCACTGACAACACTTCAAACAATCAAAATATGCGAGGCATCAATAATAACCAGTGTACATGTACATAATCTGTCTTTATGCTCTAAAGATGGATACAGAGCTCCTGTTTGTCTCCTGTGTACTTTACATGTGTGATTTGGTCAGTTTCCAGAACTGCGGAAACATCTCTGATGCAGCAAACTGGGCAGAACCACTGGAAAACATGGGAATATAGCTGCCGTGTGACCAGCAGAAAGAACAAAGAAGAAGAAGAAGCAGCCGCTATGTATTTAATGGCGACACCACATGCCCTCTGCTGTGCTGCCTCCTATTGAGAATATGTCGTTACAATGATCTCCTCCAACGTCGCCATGTTTGAGGTGAACTCTGAACTTTCCCCTACCCTCTAGTCGATGCATTACCAAACAGCCATGCCGACATAAAGCATGCATGGAAGTGCGATAGCATGACATGGACGTTACATACATAAAGGAAGCATAAATAAGCCTTTACGCCACATTTATTTAAGATATTGTGCATTTGATTTAAAAAAATCATTTATTAAGACCATGTCCTCATTTTAAAATATAATTAAAGTAATGATTTTAAAAATTATCCAAGTTGCATTTATTTATTTATGTGAAGTTTATTTAACTGATATCCATTGCACATAGTTCATTATGACCTCTGATAGGAGTGAAACCATCATGTAAATTACAGCTTAGTGAAGTCTTTCTCCCTGTATGCCCTAGGCTGATGTTCGAATGTCATAATTGATCAACAAAGACAAATCAAGTTAAAGTCATTGGAATTTTTTGGCTTCTTTTTATTAAAGTTTACAATTGAGACACCAGCCCAAACAAAAGAGAGCAAAATCTCCTCCTGATGACCTTTAACAACAAGTCACGACTCCAGAAATGAATGGCCAAATATCAAAATATTTTTGCCAAACATTTTTCATGCTTTTGAGCAATTTTGAATTAATACTGAAAGTGAGGAGTGGCACAAAAGCGCCACTGAAGCGTTTGATCCTTCACTTCACTCGGTTCCACATCAATGAACACACCTTTGCAAAAGACAAAAATAGATTCTGAGCATAAAAAAGGTCAAATAGCAACACACATCTCTGATTCATTGTGGACTGATTGAAGTCTGTCTTTCCTGTAGAAAGGGAAGCCACAGACATCAAAACGCTTCTAGAAAAGCTTTCATTATGGACTGGACTTTACACTCACGTTGCCTTCACACACCTGCCACTATGTCGTCTTTCCTCACTCATCATGATAATCATCCACTGGGATATGTATCACCAGATGTGACATAAGACAACAACAAACATATTTCTCATATAAAACTCATCCTTTTTTCCCTTTTGTCCTCCCTTCTGATCGACTGAGCTTTTTCAGTACTGGCAACCAAATGGGTGAATGAGCTCTTCACCCATAACAAACTGGCCCCCACTGTAGGCACTTTTAAATCACACCTTATTTTATTTTACTCCTTGGCTGTTAGCACAGCATGAGAATTGTGCAGTGTTGTGCAGGTTTCACTGCATTTTAGTCTTTTAAATCCTTTCAGTGTCTTCTAGTCTTTTACTTGTTTAAATTCTTATAATTTCTTTTAGTGTATCTTAGTCTTTTTTTATAAAATTACAGTAAGTAATTTGGTATTTTGGTCTTAAGTATATTTTAGTCTTTTAATTTTTTGTGTATTTTTATTATATTTTAGCCTTTTTTCCCTCCAGGGATTTTAATGTGTTTTGAAGTGCAGAATTCTTGGCTGTGTGTGGAGTGTGTGTGTGTATTTATATGTACAGACATGTTCAGCACATTGGTTAAGCCCATGTTTTTATTTATTTTTTTATTATGTGCTATATAAATAAAGTGGATTTGGCTGGATTGAAAAGTTGACCAGAACAAGGATTCTCTGTTATCTTACTGAACCAAGAAACAGATCCTGCAGGTATTTGAATCTCATTGTAAAAAATTAATAAATATATACAGTGAGGAAAGTAAGTATTTGAACACCCTGCTATTTTGCAAGTTCTCCCACTTAGAAATCTTCGAGGGG
>JBAMHW010000016.1:5595001-5610110 GCA_037177495.1 Rhadinocentrus ornatus | reverse complement strand
CTATCCTATCCTATCCTATCCTATCCTATCCTATCCTATCCTATCCTATCCTATCCTATCCTATCCTATCCTATCCTGTCCTGTCCTGTCCTATCCTGTCCTTTCCTATCCTGTCCTGTCCTGTTGTGTCCTATCCTGTCCTGTTGTATCCTATCCTGTCGTGTCCCGTCCTATCCTATCCTGTCCTGCCTATCCTATCCTGTCCTGTTGTGTCCTGTCCTATCCTGTCCTGTCCTATCCTGTCCTGTTGTATCCTATCCTGTCGTGTCCCATCCTATCCTATCCTGTCCTGTTGTGTCCTATCCTGTCCTGTTGTGTCCTATCATGTCCTGTCCTGTCCTGTGAACTCAGCATGTGCCCCATACTAAGTTCCACTGGGGGCCAAAATACAATCACACGATATCCTGCAGAACTGCTTGCTCAGAGTGAAAAACTGTGATTGATCCTTTAGGTTTTCACAAATTGAGTTCATTTAAGATGGGTGACGATTAGGCTGAACACTGTACTGTGATGTGATGAATCATGAACACAAACTTCTCAATGACAATCTTCTCAGGATAGACCATAGAATTTGTTAAAAAGCCAGAATCTATGATGGTACATGGATAGACAAGGCATAAATGACTGGCACATCTGTGAAGGAACATATGCAGGCAGAGGCATAAATATAATGCAAACAGAGCTGATATCAGTAGCTTCAACAAGGTCAAATGTAACTACTTACATAAAGATTCCTAAATAAGCGCATCAAACATTTTACAGCAGATATAGTGCAAATCACAAAATGTACAAGACAATGCATGCAAATAAACACACACATTTATTAGTTGATTGTGAGAAGAAGCCTTTTGAGTTTAACTTTGACAATAGACACAACAGTTATTAACTTCATATTAGCTTCAGCGGGTTGCAGAGAGCTAGACCACAGTAACTGGAAACAGCTGGATGTCCTGCACATGATAACTTGAGAGACCACATCAGGTCACCTGAGAAACCGAATCAGGTAATACACAATGAGCAAGTCAGAGATGTACTAATATGTACATATGTACTAATATGTACTAATATTATGTGCTATACAGATCAATAAGAGCATTTTTATCTCTAATTCTGATCCTTTACTTTGAAAACTCCTTTGGAAATTCAGGGTACAAGGTTCTTGAAAACTTTTCTGTCTATATCCTACTGTTATTTTCCTTATCTATTATTTAAAAAAACTTGGTCTTGTCCGTAGCATTCAGAATTATATCACCTATAAGCAGAACACCTTTGCTAAAAAGGTTTTAGCTTGAATAGCATTTCCTATTTGTAGGCTGTTTGTAAAAGCAGGTCCTGCAGACCAAGCTCAGTTGTTAAAGTTGCTTACTTCTCATAACAAGCTGCACTGCAGCAAAACAGCTAAGTATATAATCTTAGAACTCACTTTAGCTCACTTTTGCTTTCCCAGTTTCCTCCAAATATTTCAACATTAAGCCCTGTCTAAGATTGGAGCACATTTACAGTTCATCTATCTTCCTTTTGTTCTTTTTTTCACTCATTTTCTATTTGCAACTTTGATAATAAAAGCATCTAATGTGTGCATAAGTTCATTACATATTGTCATTTAGTTTAAGAAGGTTGTAAAAGTGTGTGAGCATGACATGAGGTGACTTGTTATTCACACCCTAAGTCATGACATCTGATTAATTTCAATATACAACAGGAAAACCAGCTATTGTTTTACTTGATGTTTTCTATAAGAAAACACTACAGCATAATTTTTTTTTATAGCTAATCTCTATTTAATTCCTTCCCTGTGAGAGTTTTGGTAAAGGGCATGATAGAATGCTATCTTAATGTCATCTTCTGAATCTTTAACACCTGACTTAGTTATGCGCATGAATTGGCAAAGTACTGCAGGTACAAAACTCCCAACATGTATGCAAGAGGCTGCAAAGAAAAGGAGGATTAGAAGCTATGGAAGGAAATTCAAAGAGACAAAAGCAGGTAGCTGTTTCAGTGAGTGAGTTTTATATGCATTTTGTTGGTTTTACTTCAAGTTTAAAAAATTTTCTTGTAGGTTTTTGTGTACATGAATAGAGATGACCTTGACTGTGCTGGCTCTACGCAATGAAAAACAAGTGTTCTGCTCTTTTCTTACACTTTCCATATATTTCAACTGTCAGTTATAAAATTTAATGTTTGATTATCATCACCATTGCAAATATATAAGCTCCAGATATCCTGTGATGTAACCATTTTCTAAGCTCTCTAGGAAAGTTAAACCAAGCTATAGGCATGATCACCTTTCTTTGCAAAGCTGTTTTTATCCTCAGAGTGAACTGAGCTCAGCTCAGTTGGGCTGCAATTCACGTACGAAGATACTCGAGGAGGGATTAAAGTTTCCAAACAGGATCATGACACAGGTGTCCAGTTAACCACCTGCCGGAATACATTTGATCCAGCAAATTTAACACATCTTTGTTCCAGCAGCAAACCTCATTCAAGGCGCTGCTGTCGCCACAGAGGACTGATGTCACAATTTCTGCTTGTTTTTTATTTCAGTTTTGACTTTCTAGAAGTCAAAAGACATTTTAGACCAAATGACATGAAAGTTGACAGATGTGAGGTATAAATTTTTTTTTGTAAACAAACAAAGAAAAATTACAGAGAAGATTTACATGAGAGTTAATTGTTTTATTTTTAACATTATAAAGTCTAAAAAGCCCTCAAATCAAATTAATATAATTAATTATGTTTTAGTTTATTTATTAGCACTCAATCCAGTTTAATTTATTTTTGTTGATTCAATTTTAAATGTTTTGATCTGACTCAGTTCACCAGTTTTTCCAAATTAATTAAATTTATTTCATCCAAATAATTTTACCTTAATATAATTTTTTCTTTCATTCATTCTCTGTAACGTTTTGTCCATTACCGGTCGCGGGGAAGCTGGCGCCTATTCCAGCATTTTACCCGGTGAGAGACAGGCCACACCCTGGACAGGTCACCAGTCCATCACACTAGGGAGAATTTAGAGTGATCAGTTACCCTAACATGCAACAAAATCTAAGACTTTTATGGCCATTGAAAGACTTATTTTTGCCCGAGTTGCGTGTATTAAACAGCTTACACTGACTTAATACAACACATACGTGTGAAATTACTAGACAAAGAGGCACATGATCACAGTCTGGCTGAATCATGCTTTTACAATATGAGTGAATCTAACGAGTTTTAAGTTGTTGACGTTCATGCAAATTGTACATTTAATTATTTTATCTTGGGAACATTTAATGTTGTTCTTGTAAATATTCAATACACCCACCATTTTTAAATTTAACATAACATTTTATGTGTTCTTTTAGGATAAGAGTTTGCTAAATCTTCTCATTGCCGTTGACAATATTCCACTTCCAATCTTACCTTAATACTCTAAAAGCAAAAAAAATCTACATCCAAAAATGTGGGCATTTGTGCTCATATAAGCTCGAACAAACACTTCCACAGTAACACCCATAATTTGCAAACACACACCCATGAACACAGCTACTGTGACCTGCTACAGTCAACCACAGCAGCTGCATCACTTTTTAATTATAACAACATTGCAGCCGTTTTACACCTAATATTTACTGTCTAAAAGCATTCTGACAGGGAGTGTGTAATGTAGGTATAAACACAATTTTTGGATTCTCAGCTGAAAACCTTAAATTGTTCTTGATGATCAGATGATTTAATGAGAGGTACCCTGGTTAAAAACCTTGAATAAAACCTGTGCCATGTTGATTCTGGACATAAAATTATAAGGCAGAAGGTTCTTTACATATGTATCCATGCAATTTTGTTAGATCATGCCTTTAAATTACAGGTTATGGCAAAGTAAACATTAATTTGTTTGTGTTTGCATGGAAACTTTTCTTTTAATTCTTTTATTTTTAACTTTTGACTAATTTGGGGACTTGTTCAAACACATACCAACCTTTTAAAACACTAGTAGCCTTTATTCTGAGTCAGAAAACGAACTTCAAGGAGCTTAATACATTATTTAGATCTCTTTTGTCTTTTAGATCCTGCCAGTTCCCACCAAAAGAGCTCCTTTCAATTCTGCTTCCTCTGACAGCCACGTCTTTTTAATTTTAACAGGGATTCTAAGGTGTCTTAAAGATGCGTAAGACAAGATTTCTTTTTCTTCTCGTTGCTTTCATCGCCCTTCAGCCTGCTCCAGGAGAGCTTGGTAGATCTCTGATTTTAGAAATCGAGGATAAGAGTCGTTTTCCATCAGACTGTATATCAGTCTCTGTGCCCTGTCGAAGCAATTTGGTGCTGGCTTAGATGTATTTTCTTGGATTTCTTCTCTCGTCACGCAGTCAATGTTTATCTGTAGTCAGAAAACAAATTTCGATCATGATGTTTCTGGGTGTTAACTGAATGTCAAAGCAGTCAAAGAAAAAACATAATGCATGTTGCGCCAAGCAATGCAAAAGGAAAAAGATGGCCTTGAATCAGAAATGTTTCTTCTAAGTAAATGTGAGTGAAACTGTGAAGAAACGACAGAAACATAAAGCAACCTAGAAGCTGAGGCGGATGTGAAGCTGCAAAAGTCCGGCTTCATTCACGTCTCAGTAGAGAAACACCATACCTGTCTCGGTGCATCAACTTGGACAAAGTCCTTGTAAATCCTTTTGGCAGCACCCACCCTCTCAGTCATACAGGACATACTTTTGTACTCCTCACAAGCCAGCCAAAATAGAAGATTCTCCTCGCTGTATTCTGTCCTCAAGAAGTCCTCAAACACCAGCTGGCCTGCTGCACAAAAGGAACAGAGACACTTTGAAATCAGGACAGTTTCTAAGAAGACCCACTTTAAAATCAGTCCTTAAAGACCGACATGTATAGTATTAATATGTGTGAATATAGACAAAATCCTAAAGATAATCTATACTGCAGCTCCAGGGAACCTGCAACACAGACTACATGCGGTTTAAAATTAGGTTGAGAAATGGGTTGTACAATACTGTGTTAAATATTAACAACAATCCTCATAATTTAAGCATTATTCCGATCTCAAAGGGACATATTGCTGACAGAACGCATTATTCTGAATTATTCATGGTATCAATAAGGACAGAGTTAGAGATCAACATTTCCAAACAAAATCTGCAAGTAAAAACTTGTGATGTGATTCTGGTGAAAATCAGAAACTCAAGGGATAAATACATGATTTTATTTTATTTAAACTCTTAAACTTTAACAGCAACCCATGAGAAAATACAGCAGTGAATGTTCTTACCACAGCACACACCCTCACTCCATCTGCCTGCCCCTTATTTCCTGCTAATGACTTTTTCTTCTTTTTTTCTTGCTTGTTAAGGGGTTCCAATTAAATTTGTACCTATTTCTGAGTATTTCTAGGTCTTCCTCCACTAAAAAACAGAACTTATGTGTTTATCTCTATTTAAGGTGGATTTGCCTTTTTTTCTTTTATATAAGTATGCCACATTAAGGTCTGGTTGCGCCCGATGCCTCGGTCAGTGTGGAGGGTGGATTGTTACACTAACATAATGTCATAGCGGTTTTTGTGCAATCTGCAGTCTTCTTCCTCAACAGTAGGTGTCACTATTGAGAAATGGTACACATGGTATACTAAACTCTAGAAATAGCACTATGAAACGTTTTCAATGATTGAACACTTCTGCTTTTCATTTGTTTTTGTTTATATTTAACGTAACATTTATTATAGTAATTATATTAAATAATAATTATAAATATAGAAATCAAATAATCTGGGTTCAACAGATTACAAGAATTTGGAGGTGGGCAATCAGCCAAAACAACACCACAGCATGGGTGGGCTGAGTTGTGTTGAGACATCAATGTTGGTGCACGTTGTCATTCACAAAGTCAATAAAGGAAACCAGTGAACTTGACCTAAGGATAGATTAAAATGATTAGTACAAGTCCCTTAACACCCATACATACTGAACATGACCATATTACAGGATCGATTGAAAAAGTAATCGATTGTTTGTGCCTCCGGGCAACAAAGAATAAAGAAAGAATAAACACAACTTTCCCAGTTAGAAAGAATTCCTGAAGACCTATTCATTGTCCTGTTTTTTGTATTTTCTTCTTCCAAGTTTTGTTTCCTAATTAGTGACTATTTATTTGTTATGAACTAGCAACCTGTCCAGGCTGTACCCTGCCTCTCGATTGCTAATTGCTGGGATAGGTGCCAGCATTCCTGTGACAATGAATTGGACTAAGCCGTATAGAAAATGAATACATGAATGAATGAATGCAGGGAGAAAATTTTAAGAACAACTGGTTCTGGCACCATACAGCCTGGATTCCAAATATTCCAAACCAGTAAATGGTAAATGATCCAGTTATTTTTATCTATGCAAATCCTCATTGAATGGAAACCCAACCAATTAACACATTAGAGCATTTAATTCTATTGCATTTACTCTGTTCACATTCTGTTATATTCACCAACTCATTTATAATTTAATCTCCCATTTCTCACTGCTGTTGTAGGACCAGATGACCAGTCCTTTTAAAAAGAAATGTGTCTTTACTCTAATATGTTCCAATGAAGTTTTATTCTTTCTTAACTCTTAGTTCATTCTAACTTCGCTTATGAGCACAAATAAATCACAAAGTAAAGATATGACACAGAAACCTGCCAGATTGTGAATTGATTCAACATCATACATCTCCACCTCTTGATATCTGTTCCTAACACCTGCTGCCCTTGTTATGGCTGTAATCATGGAGCAATGATGCCAGCTTGGGTGTCAGATTCTCATGTCTACTGGGAGAACAAAAAAACATCTTAACTCCGAGCAATAGTGCTATCCCCACAAATTGCTGTATATAAATCACAGCTGGGGCTCTGACAGTAACTGACAGGAAACAAAAACATCCAGAGGCAGCTTGTTCTCATCTACAGATAACTCCAAATCTAAGCCTTCAAGCATAACAAAATGGACTATTTAAAATCCTATAAGATGTGCAGGTATAGAAATGTCATCAGAAAGCTACTACCACTATTTATTATTATTATTTATTTTACTACGTTTGACCTTTTGCATCTCTTCAAAGGTAAATGAAGAAGGGTGCAAGACTAAATTTATCTTCTGGTGCAGGAGACAGCAGGCCAAAATCAAGTAATTTCCTTGAAATAATGAGAGAATAAAGACAGAAAGAATTCATCTGCCCCTTCCGTCATTTTCAAATAGAGGCCACGCATATGATCTGTTGAGAGTCATGAGTGACTGGAAACATCCCATCTACACTGGCAGCTCCGATAATGCCTCTTATCTGTGGGAGCGGCGTCCCTCTCAGATATATCTCTAAATAGGTCTGATGAACTTGAGGAAAGAACAGGTCCTCAATCATCCTAAAAGAGCGAGAAGGCAAATCACAGTGATGTGCAGGACCAAGAAATCAAGAACGGAGAGGATGAAAAGAATTATGGAGAACAGAGAAAGTAGCATCAAACAGCAAAAGTGACAGAGTAAATCCATCTATTCGCTTACTTTTACACTTCAGAAGATGGTCCAATGACTCTCCCCATGCCATGACATCATCAATGGGGGCCCTGTCAAACAAAAAGGTGATGAAACGGACAGGATTTCTTTAAGTAATGGGCTGAAGTTCACTGTTTTATATAATATTTTATAACTTGCATTGGGATTTTCATTGTCCCTATTATGTAGGCTTGTAACAATACATCAATCTATACCCACACGTCAATGAAATGATCAATGATACAGCAAAGATTGAAATTGTAAATGTCGATCAAATACAAAACATGCTTAAGAATTGCTTTGTTCTAACAACCAACATTAATCTGATGATGAAAAACAGATATCCAAAGGTGCAGAGTAACTAGCATAATGATGAAAGACAGGAAGACAAAAAGAAGTAAAACTAGCTCTAAAAGTCTCAATTCACCTATTTATCCACTTATTACATTAGAATAATCGTCACAAATTTTTTTTTCTCTAAATAAACAATCTTAGATAAATCAGTTAGGTTGATGTGATACTACCAGTATAGCACATGTCAGCTCAGTCATGGTCCTTTGATAGAATTCTGATCTTCTGATCAGAAAATAGTTAAAGGATGGATCATAAAAATGAAAATGAAAAGCTATTTTCTTTTGTATTGTAGATGGTGAGGAGTGTATTCAGACCTAATGTGTGAATAGAATCACATTTTCTACGCAGGCAAAGGCACCACTAAAAATAAATACTAATGTTAGTCAAAGGCTGTAAAAGATTATTGTTGTCCACTAGGCTCAGGCTCCAACAGACTTCCCATTCAAAGAGTGTCAGCTTCAAATGAAATCACATCTCAAGGTATTTTTCCCCACAAGCCATAGTTATCTCATTCACTAGCTAGTTCTCTCTCTTAATGTGTTGGAGATTCTGAATATAATTCAGTAGCTGATTTAATTTTAGGCTGCAAAGATATTTGTACAATCAGGATTCTGTTGTCACTCCTGGTTCCATCATTTTGGACAAATAGCTCTAAAAGATGGTGAGTTAGTACCAAGCTATTCACAGAGTATGTGTTGTACTGTAACGTGATGGTTTCATACTGTGCAATGGTGAAATATGAAATACTTTAGCTAATGGTGTAAATTAAAAAAGAGATTTATAAATAGTACATTTTGACTGACTGTATTTGGTAATACCCAAATATGAACATATAAATTCCTAAAACAAAACAAGAAAATATGGTGCATTTAAAATCAATAATTCCACAATTTTCTTTTTTTTTTTCATTTTGTATTAGCGTGCTTGCTTGAAGGCACAACTCATTAATATTATAAATTTTGTATGTATATATTTATTTTTTTCCCAATTTTATTGATGAAATATGTTAAAATAACTGATTTAAATGGTCAATTTATCCCAAACTGAGTTTTTTCCCCCCCTAAACAAATTGAAAATTCCCTTTTAGTTGTAACTTCCCAACTAAGAGATGTATACAAATAAATAAATAAATACATTATTTCTTTTTCAGTGGCAAACCGGCAGCATCCTGCTTCTCATGTTCCAAGATCCTAAATTAGATTCCATTTTAATGATCCCTCTGAATGGCTGCAGCACAAGATAATTAGATAAGAAAAAGCCAGAGCAGAGGATTTTATGAAAAGACTTGCAGACCTACTTGTATTATTCTGATGTGGATGGATTCAGTTCTCCACAGATTATGTCAATGAAAAATCTAGATTTGCATCATAAGCAGGCATCTATGCGTTCCATAGAGGTGATTGTTATTTTATATCTGTAGGTAATTCATATTATTGACAGAGCCTTTGGTAACATCCCCATAAGGTTGCTTTTTAAAGTGGGAAAACTGCAGAACATATATTTATAGCTCAGGAAGTTCTTGATTTTATCCAAAACTCTTTCAGACTTCAAATGCTAAATGTTAAAAACCTTATACAATAAGAAAGTAATGCTTTCTTCTTCAGGCCTGTCATTAAGCCAGCTGCATCAACCCAACTCTGTCAGCTGGGCATCAGTAGCTGGAGCGAGAGTGCTCAGGGCAGTACAGTCCAGCAACGTGCTGCATCGAGCCAACTCTGCTGAGTGACTGTCATACATTTTCTACTGACAGCTGCCCAACTAACTGAGAACAAAAGACAGTTGCTGGAAACTAGTGCTTCTGGCAAACTAACAGATTTCCTGTTATTTTTCAGTCGGATTCTAGTGAACAGATTGTCTAATACTGTGGCTCATTCAGCTGAAAGATGAAGATGTCTCCATGCCATGGTAAAACAGGGATTTGTCAAAAAGTGAAAATCATTTTTACAGTTTGTATTTAATTTAATGCTTTTCAATGCAGTTTTATGGATTAATATACAAATACATATGGTCATGTTTTTGTGGACGATTCCACTTTTTATGCACGAAATTGCCTGAAACTTCAGACAGCTTTGACAGTGGTGTTTTGAAGTGCACTTCTAAGAGATGTATTTGCAACCCGTCCCTCAAGAAGTAAGCATAAGGTATGAAAGAGCAAAAGGATCTTAATGCAGACACTTGTTCCTTTGGAGGAGGGGGTGCATCATACAAAGCTAAAGCACAGTCAGCTTAAAGAATTCCTACTCATTTTCTTCTATTTTCCATGTGCTTTACGGGCATGCTAGAAACAGAAAAACACAGAGGGAGAAACTCCTATAAAACTCCAATAGAAAAGATCACAGGAGCCCCATCAGAAAGACTTGCTCAATGATTCACAGACTCTGCAAACCAACCTGAGCCAGGCTCGTGTGGGTACACTCTTGTAGTATAAAGCTCATACTTACAGCATGATTTCCTTCGCTGCAAAGACTGCAATATGTTCTTTGTTGGTCAAAAACATGTATAACTTCCCAGACTTGGATTTCCCTACCCGACTTACTCTACAGGTACAAGCTTATACATGCTGAGCTGCAGTGGAGGCGTGCCCAGTGTTTACAGTAATGTAAGTTTGCACAATTTAACCTAAAGCTCTTCAACAGAAACCAGATGAGTCTGATCACAGCTAAAAAATTTGCTCCTTCCAGTTGCTGTGTTAGAAACTCGGTTAACTAAATAAGGAAAATGTGAACAAAAGCACAAAAAAACTAAAGGGTTGAGTTCATAGTTACAATAAAGAAGTGCCCTCCCTCCAATGTGTCAAATCCCCTACAATAATCAATGGGTATTCTCTTATTTTAAATTGTTTAGTGGATTGGATGGACTCATGGCAGGTCATTCCATCCTTTCTGCTCCCAAATTCTGGAGGAACTCAGTGATGATCCTGGCTCTTCGGGGGAGAGTGTTGTTGGGTCTCAGACTGAAGATAAAGGTTCACCATGGCTTCAGAATATCTTTCCAATATGACTGTCATTCAATTAGGTGCAAATCATGTGCCAGTAAAACAATTATTGGCATTCATCGGCAGCCCTTGAATCTCAAAACAAGAGTGACTATCAAGGATTTTGGCACATTTATGGGGACACTACCCACATGTTTAGCTGTGTTGCTCATTCCATAGAAGCACAATCCTTACAAGTTCGGCCTTGTTGTGAAGGTGACTAATCAGACTTTCCAACAATGTGTAATACCGCACCAATTGGTATTATTAAAGGGGAGGGATATTAAATCAAACACAAATTCCCTTACTTTAGTGCTAAGTTAAATAGCTTATAAGAGGACAAACATTTCATGCTAACTTCAAAGCAAGTAGTGTTGGTGATGATTTGGGTTTTATTTGCAGCCACAGTACCTGGATAGTGTGCTGCCATGGAGTTTAACTTGATCTGTGTATAACAAAGTACACTTAGACAAATGATAATCCAAGCATGAGAAATCGGGTCAATCAACAGGATAATGATCTCAAATACAAGAAATCTGCAAATCTGAAGAAAAGAATGAAATTCAGACCTTAACTTTGACATGTTGTAATGTGACCTTATGAGATTTCTGCATGAACAAATTCCTGCAAAGCTGACTTACTGAAACAATGCAAAGAAGAGTGAGCCAAAAGTGATGTCATTCAAAAATCTGTTATTTCAAGTTATAGCTGGTAAATTTGGTTTCGTCAAACTGTTAAACCAAAGGGTGCACTTACATTTTCCACAAACTGCTAATGCATTACTGATTATTTATTTATTAATTATTATTACTATTATTATATTTTTTTAATCAACAATGACAGCATGATATGACATGTTCTTGTTCATATGAGGTTGTACTAACCTACCAGACCTGGTAAGGAGCAGAAGCAGATGATTTTTATTATGTTACCATGTTTCAAACCTTAGAATTGAAAGAGTGTGTTTTCTTTCTTTTTCACAAGTGTATCATTGTCACAGCTTTTGGATAGCAGTTATTTGTAGTTCAGTTCTTCTTCCTGTCTAACTTAATTTACTTTTGGCAGACTCCCGCTCTAGCGGAGAGGTTTTATTTGACTGTTTTTTTCCACATAAAGAACCCTATATAAAAACATGAGAGTAGTCCTAATGAATTAGATTGTGGTTGCATGATATGCCTTTTTTCTTCTGCCCTAAAAGACAAACTTCAGGCAAAAACACACTCGAGAAAAGACATCTCCAAACAGTTGTCCCCCCCATTACTTTCTACTTCAACCCCCACAGCTGTAGCAGCTGGCTGCGCACAGGCCTCAAACCGTATGCTTTTCGCAACTGTCCTATTTAACTCTGAAACTTCGTCAATAATGGATTTTTTACTTTTTTTTCCATTCCTTTTTGCTGCCTCCTTGTATCTCCTGGCTCCTGAAGCAGCTCCTTTTTTCTGCAGCTCTTCTGCTTTTGTTTTATCTTTTTAGCTTACGTGCAAAAAGCTTGATTATGGTTGTGGTCCTATCTTTACAGACAGTGGCAGTGAGGATATTGTTTAATAACTTGTGATATGTTGGGTGAAATTTTCAGGTTCTGAATATACATTTGAATGAGATATCTGTTATCAGTATCTCTGTGCAGTATAACTTTATTTTGAAGCTTTGTAAGTAGGTTGAAACATAAGACTAATTTTTGGATAAATTGAGTCAAAAAGTAACTGTTAAATAAGCCGTCGCCTTGTGTATGTAGTTTGTTTTGATATTTTTAACATTTTTTCAAGTGATTATTTGCAGGAGTCATTGGGGCTGAGGACTGGACTTAAAGCATCATGTGTCTCACGACAGTACTGAGTAATGTTTCCAAGCTTCCACAGCCATCCTGCCAATAATTAGAGATGTGACGTTAATGAACGAATCAATTCTATTTAACGGCTCTTTGAAATGAACGACATGAACTGAGCCACAGCTGTGAGCCGTTCATTTATGAGCCATTCTTTTCAGTAAACAAATTATCCACTATGCTTTCATGCTTTTACACATGTCCATCATAGGAGTTTGATGTCCAACACGCTCCATTCATGTGATGCACCTATGGGCAAAAAATATCAAGTCCTATCTGAAACATTTACTAAAATCTGTCCCGATGTCACTCAGGTTTAAAAATTTCTTTTATTTATTCTTTTTAAAATCTTGTACAGTAGATTTTATAGAGGTATATACTTAATTTATTTATTATTCTTATATATTTATATATAGGTGTATATCGGTGTAGCCACCTTCTGGAATAATTACTGTAAGAAACACAAGCCAAATGAAATTATGACCAACATTTAAGAATAATTCCCACCAAAACACTGTATGTACTGGTGGGGTGTAAAAATTTACCTTCTAATTGTAGCTAGGGATTTAGGGTTTAAACAAACTGCAGTTCCTGCTTCTTTTCTGTTTAGATACAACATGGAAGACCACATAATAAGAACCATTTTTGCTTTGATTGTGATTAAAGTTTTGAAGCAGATATTGACCTTAGCATACTACTTTACTTTTGTCAGCTGAGGAGGAGAAGGGATATAAGCGTACCATCATCTCGACGGGACAAGGGAACGAGCATGTGCAGAATGACCGGAATTAATTTAAAGTAGAATGAACATCTACATGTTTGAGGAATTATTTCATTTGTATTTAAATCTAAATAAATCAGCCACTTACTTCGGATTTATGTTTAATTCAGTGTTTACAAGGACATTTTAAATCATTTTAAAGAAGATTTAATTTCTATTCTGAATCTATTCTGAATTAAAGCAGAATTAAAACTCTCATGCTTTTTTGTCACAAGTCAAAATTAATCTGAAGTAGCTCAAACCTGACACACCATCAATGGCAACACAACATCTGGAAGCAGATGATTATTTTTTACTTGGGTTTTGCAGCTAGGGGGGCCCAAAAGCTTCTTTTATTCAGACATGTCCACATTTTCAGAGCTAAAAAATGTGTCTGGCCGAAATGGATTTTGCTCTATCTCATTCTCGAACATGTTTACATTGGATTTGCATTGCATTTAACTTCCCACAATAACTTATTGTTGTTATCCACTCTCTCAGGCAAGGAGCAACAGGGCACGGAGGGAGTGGAAGAGGAGGGAGCCAAAGCGTGTTGCAGTAGGGAAACATTCAGGACACCGGCCCTCGAAGACCAGAGTTGTGTGGACATCCATGATGAGCACAGAAGTCCAACAACAAAACACCACTTGGATTCAGATCGGGGGGATTCTTCTCAATCACGATCCTCCAGGTCTCACTGTCATAACTCACTTGAGCATTGAAGTCCCTCAGCAGAACGAGGGAGTCCCCGGAAGCAGTGCTTTTCAACACCCCCTCCAAGGACTCCAAAAAGGGTGGGTACTCTGAACTGCCGTTTGGTGCATAAGCACAAACAACAGTTACGACCAATCCCCCCACCTGAAGGCGAAGGGAGTTTACCCTTTTGTCCACCGGTGTACACCCCAACGTTCAGGCGCCAAGTCGGGGGGCAATGAGCATGCCCACACCAGCTTGGCGCCTCTCACCGGGAGCAGCTCCAGCCCCTCTCAAAGACAGTGGTTCCAGAGCCTAAGCCATGCGCTGAGGTGAGTCCAACTATATCGAACCAGAACTGCTCAACCTCGCGCACCAGCTTAGGCTCCTTCCCTGCCACAGAAGTGACATTCCACGACCCTAGAGCTAGCTTCTGCAGCCGAGGATGAGACCGTCAGGGTCCCCGCCTCTCACCCAGCCCAGCTCACACTACACTCGACCCCTATGGCCCCTCCTGCAGGTGGTGAGCCCACAGGAGACTTTTAGAAATCATTTAATTTTTCTTTTTTTTTTTATGATTTAATGAGCATTTATTCTACTCACTACCAGAGTCCTGGGAGGTTGATGGTCCTACACAGTATCTTAGCTGTTCCTAGGACTACGTTCTTTTGGATGGAGATGTCTAATGTTTCTCCAAGTTTCTGTTGGAGCCACTTCTCCAGACATGGCCTCCAGTGCTCCAATGAGCCCTTCATCACCTTCCAGGCTTTCTCTAGTTCGTCCTTGAGTCCTTAGTGTTTCTACAGTTTATCATGTTTCTTTTTCCTGACATTTCCATTGTTGGGGATGGCTACATCGAAGAGTATGGCTCTCCTTTGCTGCCTATCCATGATCACCCTGTGCGGTTGGTTGGCCACAACCATTTTTTCGGTCTGTATCAGGATCTTAGCCCTGTCATTCTCCACCACCTTAGGAGATGTTTCCCATTG